>JPKD01003231.1:0-10481 GCA_000750935.1 Pseudogymnoascus sp. VKM F-4519 (FW-2642)
GCGGCTGTCAGGTTCAGACCCAGGGATCCGCACTTCAGGGAGCAGAGCAGGATGCGGCATGACTTCTCCTCGCGCAGCATTTTCAAGCTCGCCTCGCGGAGATCGTTCCTCATACTACCATCATAGCGGGTGTATTTATACCCATCTCTCTGCAAAAACGGCTCAATCAGGTCCAACATGCTTGTAAACTGACTAAAGACGATGAACTTGTGCTCATCAGCTTCCTTGCCGAGGATGCTAAGCAGATGCGTGATCTTGGTGGATGTGACGATGGTAGAGAGTTTCGTCTCGTCGTCGTCGAGGTCAGAGCCGTCGATATCGGAAGCACCTTCGACTTCGACCTCGGATTCATTGTCGCTTGGGGGGTCAGATTTAATAGTTATGATCTCGCCCGTCGTATCTGCCACTACTGAGAGTTCCGTCTCATCATCAGCAGTGTCGTAATTGGTAGACTTATCACTATCATCAGAACCGACATCAATGCCTTCTCCCTCCGCATTTTCATCGTCTGTTCCGCCTGCCTTGCCGAGTTTGGTAGGGCCTTGCTGGTCTTCACCTACGATCCAGGAGCCTTCGTCCTCATCATCACTGTCAACAATGACATTGCGATTGCGAGTTTTGAGCTTAGTCTTAACCTTCTCTTCCTGGATGTCTGAGTGACGAGCTCGGATAGCTGAGATTCGGTCCTTGCGAGTGGGCTTCTTCGTGCTCATCAACAAGTCACTCTCACACTCCTCGCATCGTATCGCGCCAGCCTTCGCCAGGTCTTTGCTAATCTCCAGCTGACAGATGTCGCACTTCTTGCTTCCGACTCCAAGGTCCCCAAACATACCAGCGAGGTCTTCCAGGTCATCTTCAGTGGCAGCGGCTTTCTTTCGCGGCGTGGAAGGCACAGTGGCCGCTTCAGCACCGAGTGCCTCTCCATCCTTGCCCAGCTTGCCGGCAACCAATTTTGGGTGGTTGCAAGCCTGTCTGAGACGAAGGAGTAAGGTCAAGGCGCTGGCATAGTTAACATTCTGGCCATCCATCATCTCCTCTAAGCTCTTGTCTGCGCGTTTCTCAAGGCGATCGTAGAAGAGGCGCTCCTCAGGGGAGAACTTGGCAAAGACCTTCTCAATCTTACGCTCTGTGACTTTGAATCCAGTGCTGCTAGCAGCTCCAGCAATCGATGGCTTTCCGCCAGGGTTCAGCGCACCTTCCTTCTTCAGGATATCCTTCGTGCGGCGCTTCATAAAGATCTTGAGGTAGTGTTGTAGTCTTTTAATAGCCACGTCACCTCTGCCGTTCTTCATTGGGCGATCAATCTGATCCTTCCACTGCTTCAGGTCGTCATATGGCTTGATACGGAGGAACTTGATCAAGCTCTGCAACTCATCGAGGTTGTTCTGCATTGGCGTTCCAGTGAGACACCAGCGGTACTCACTTCTTAATGCGTAACAAGCCTGAGTCGCCTTTGCGTTGCGGTTCTTAATCGTGTGCGCTTCATCTAGGATAACACGGTACCAGTGCAGGCCAAAGCACCCAACCTTGATGCCTTCCGAATCCTGTGACGAGTTTCCAAACTCGGAAACTAGAATCTGGTATGTGGTGACGACAACATCGTAGTTTTTAAGGTCGTTATGGTTCTTGGTTCGCTGTGGACCGTGATGGACGTAGACGCGGAGGGCATGGGACGGTAGCACCTTGTCCTTGATCTCAAGCTCCCATTGCCGAATCAATGCCAGCGGTGCCACAACAAGCGTGCACTTCTGCATCGATGAGGGAAACTTGCGCTTACCATCTTCGAGGTCTGACCCACTTGGCCGAGGGTTCGTGAGGATGAGCGAAATGGATTGAAGTGTCTTTCCGAGACCCATATCATCAGCCAAGATTCCACCCTTGGGAACTGTGCCCTTTTTCCTCGTGCCGAGTTCACGGTCTTTCATCCAGCCTAGTCCCTCGACTTGATGAGGAAGTAATTTGACTTTGACGCCCTCTACAGTTCCGTCATCCTCGTCTTCGTCGTCATCCTCCACTGGTGCATCGTCGGTGACGGCGAGACCCTTCAACATCGAAGTCAACCCATCTGCCTTAGCATCAAGCTTCTTCTTGCGTGACCTTGTCTTCGGGATATCATCGTCCTCATCCTCAATAGCTCCTTCCAAAAGAGCCTTAAGATCTTCGGCAGCCTTCTTCGGGTCAACAAAGGCATAGGGTTCCGCGGGAGCAAGGCGATCCCTATACCCGTCCTTCGTGAGGTCAATAATATTTCCATAGCTATCTCTTGTGAGATCAATGGGGTTCTGATATTGGCCCACTGGTTGGATAGTTGGTTGGTAATTATTGACTGGTTGAAACCCTCCTCCCTGGTTATTCACCGGTTTAAAGCCGCCGCCTCCTTGGGTATTCACGGACTTAAAGCCGCCTGGGTATTGAGTCCCAAAGGAACCGTACATGGTAGGCGGTGCTGGCTGCGTCGTCGTATAAACCGGGGCGCTGGGTTTAGATATCGGTGTCGCAGCACCCGGAGGGACTCCGGGCATGGCGCGGGGTTGTTGGAATTGGGGACGGGCGGGCTTCGTCGGTATGAACATGCTCGAGTTTGTGTTGTATTTGGACTGGGTCTTGTTTCCCTGGCCATTAATCTTTGTGAGTGGCGATTGGGGCATCGTAGGCTGTCCAAATTGAGGGGCAAACGATGGCTGGGCCGGTGCTTGCAGAGCTGGATTAGCTGGGTATGGTGCTAATGGTGTCGGCTCCATTGGATCATGGTATTGAGCGGGCTTCGGCGGCGCCTTTGCAGGCGACCTTTCGTTGACCATGGTGCTCGAATGTTTCTGGGGATGGCCTTTGGTGGCTTTTATGTTGGCTCCGAAGGCAGCTGGGACCGGCGAGTTGGTTGTCTGATGGCTCTCTGGGAAGAAGCCACTACTCTCAGCGGAGTGGTAATCGAATAAGGACGTGGAATTTCCGAAGTCGCTGAGGCTAGGTGAATGCGGGGTGCTCCATTCGGCAGAGGGCTCGGAAGTTGGTGATATCAGCGTTTGTGTCGGTATCGGACGCGCAGCTGGACTAATTTCAATAACTGAAGAGTCAAGAAATCCTTTCTGGTTTGTTTGATGTGGTTGTGTTAAGTACCGGTTGCGTGGGAGCGCGATGTTCGTGGAGTTTGCTGGTTGTGTTGACTCCGGCGGGGTTTTGTTGCGTCTGGAGCTATTGTTGGGTTAAAAATTGTTCGCCACGTCGCGGTCAACAAAGGTCAATGAGAATAATCCACCATACCTCATAAATTTTTCCTTTTAACTATACATCGATCCCTGGGTATGTTCCTATGTGAATTTTGAAAGTTATATCTGTCTTCCTCAGGGTCTTGAATATCGATCAGACCCACAATAGGCATCAATGTAAATCACCCACTATCGAAGCGATAAGCCGTTGGCCAGGTGAAACCTTAATCGAAGTTATACGTACACGGCAGTTGTTATGCAACGAGGGTGCCGTGCCACCATGATCTACAATATCACGAATTTCTCCAAATAGAAACAGAGAGTAAAGAGTGTATATTACTAGATATTCATTGAATGAATGTATTACAGTTCATCCCAAGCCCAATTCCCAGAACTAACAACTCCAATCATGTCACAACCTGGTATCGTACAGTACAACCAACCATCCACTCGTAGTGATTCCAGGCCTACTTCTGCTCCTCTGATTTCCACTCTGTTCTTCCCAGTCTCACAATTTCCGACTGTCCCATTGTCAACGATGCTGGCCCCTCTCCTGCAAGTGCTTTCAAGCCACCGCTCACTGCAGCTTTGGCAATGACATCCGCATCCTGCGCCCAACCGTCGCTCAACCAACCACCACTTACGGCACCAAATACCTTTGCAATGCCCTGGAACGCATATTCTGCCGCTCTCAGGTGGTCTCTTCCACCAAGAATAAGACCAGGTCGCAGAATCACGGTCTTCTCAAAGCCCAGTGCCTTCACGGCCTCTTCCAGCTCCCCCTTCATCTTCGGGTATCCCATCATTGAATTGGGATTCGCGCCACCACTGCTGATGAGAACGTAGACCTTAGCACCAGCCCTCTTCGCTGCCTGAGCAGCCTCAAGGTTCAGGTCATAGTCGATCTTTCGCTGGTTGTCAAATCCACCTGCCGCGGCACGGGTAGTGCCCAGACCAGAGAAGAAAATGTCGGGTGGAGGCGTGATGGCGGAAATGCTAGCTGCCCATTTCGCTGAGTCCTCAACAGTCGCGTTTAACTTTGCGCCAGTGTCCTGGGGGGCGCGTCGGGTGAAAGTGCGCACAGAGCTAATAGCTGGGAGCTGGAGGAGCGTGGAGAGGATGTGTGATCCCTGTGAGCGTAAGCAGAGTTCATCAACAACAACCGCCAATAAACACTTGCGAGGCTGACACTTACCACAAGGCCGGTACTTCCGATGACCACGGTGGAAGTCATGATGAGATAAGGTTGGGTTTTAAGGTCGTAGATGCGTGTGAATCTTTTTCCAGTAATTTAAAACAGTAATATGGAGATTTCGTTGCAATTAAATAGGTTTTTAAGAAGAATTCGTCTCCTCCACACAAATGGTCTTGGGAGCTCAATACTGTACGTCACAGACTTGCCTAGAACCCGGCCCCAAGGGTAACGCCGCTATGTCCGCAGGTGTATTTCACGTGCTTTCAGCCTTGCGCATCAGCATTGTCATTTCACGTGCTTTTTCAGCCTTGCGTCATTCCTATTCCCCATATTGTCAATATTCTCATATCACGTGATTAAATAGATTAGCCGTTGATTAAAGTATACGCTAAAATTGGCCACACTTTAACCGAGGATTGCGTGATCGCGACTTTGCCGCATCGGCTCTGAAAAAAAGTTATGAGACATGGGAAGATACCTCGCGCCCCAGCAAAATACTGCCCATGACATTTGTAGACCCTGAGAACGGCGCCTAGTCCTTCTCAAAAGCCCATTGAATTGGTAATACTATAGACAGTAAGGTGTTCTCCCTTATTTCCTTTCTTTTTCTTGTCTCCGTCTTCGCTTCCTCTTTCTATCCTCAAAACCTCCTTCCCTTCCTTCGCTTTCTGTTCTATCAGTATTGCGGATTAGGATCTATTTACCTCGACTGCCCCTCCAGTCAACCTATCCATCCTCCCTTATACCCCTCCGCATACCTCAGATATGCATCTTCAGCAGCACCAGGAGCCCTTCGGTGGCCCCGCTGGTGACAGCAAATGGAACAAGGAGCAAGAGGCACCCTCCGCCGCAAAGCAGTTCACTCAGAAGTCATCGGCTCTCCCATTCGGTCAGCCAATTGACTTTGCTTCTGTCAGCGGCCCTACCTATGTCACAGCTCAGACTTTGGTCCAGCAAGTGGCATATTCATTGAGCGACAAGCTTTACAGCTACTCTCCAGAGACCTTCGACCTCGATATCTCAGCCAATGGCTGGGCTGCGGCCAAGACCAAGAATGCTCACGGATACCCTACCTCGATCTCTGCTATGCAGACCAGAGCTGGTGCCGGATCAATTGCCCTCGGATACATGTTCTCCAAGGACTTCGATCTCTCCAAGAGGCATATCCCCCAGTCACTTCTGGCTTCCGCTGGCACCTTGAACCACCTCCGCCCAGCACTCGACCAGCTCTCCCTACTCTACTCTGTCGCCAACCCTTTCGTCGCCCACATCACGGCGGTTGACTACGCATCCGGGTCTTCGAGCGGCCTTGTCACCGATTACACCTCCGCACTGGCAGTCGCAGAGGACCTCGGCCTTGGACTTGTCTCCAGCGCATCCCCATACGAGGCTCAACATATCTCTCTATTCGCTACCCTCCTGGCTACGGTTCTGCCAACTATCCACATCTACGATGGCATCAAGGTCGGACGCGACACTGTCCGCGTCATTGACGTCCTTGACCAGGCTGGATTGAAGGGTGTCTATACCGCTGTCTCCAAGGAGATTGCTGCCATTAGCAAGAAAGCCGATGTTGACTCCAAGGTCCAGCAAGTCCTGAAGGCGTTCAACGATGAGCTGGGCACCGCATATGACCTGTTCGAATACCAGGGTCACGAGTCACCAGATACTGTTTTAGTTGTCTTTGGCACCGTGGAGGCTGCCTTGGCTTCTCAAGTCGCAACTAAGCTTTCCGAGTCAGGAAGCAAGGTTGGCGTTATCAATGTCCGTGTTTACAGGCCATTCGTCGAGGAGGCCTTTATTGCCGCCCTCCCAGCGTCGGTCAAGACTGTTGCAGTTCTTGGACAGGTCCAGGATGCCTCGGAAGTTGCTGATAAGTCTGTGCGCTCCGCCCTTTTCGGCGATGTCACCGCTGCTCTCGCATTTTCGGACAAGTTCTCCCCTACCCTGACTATTGTCGACAGCAAGTACGCCAGAGAGCAGTCTTTCACTCCAGGCTCCATTGCTGCGCTTTTCAGCCAGCTGGACACCAAGGCCGTTTCCGATTCCGAGGAGGTTTCTATCCAGCTTCTGGCAGCAGGCAAGGCCGAGCAATACACATTCTGGGACTTGGATGAGTCTGTTTCCAGAACTGCGCCAGCTGCAATCAGCAAGTTCCTTTCCAACGACTCCAAGACCAACGTCTTCCTTAAGCAGGCCTACGACAACTTCGTGCAGGGTGGTGTTGTCCGAAGCGACATCCGTAACTCTAAGAAGTCTATCGATACTTCTTACCCCATTGAGGAGGCTGACATTGCCGTCGTTGGCGATGAGAAAATCTTCAAGGACTTGGATGTTCTTGCCAGCCTCAAGTCTGGTGGTAAGCTCATCGTTAAGCTTCCTGGTCTTAAGGATGAGGATCTGGAGAAGAAGCTTCCTGCTTCCGTCCGCAGAGAACTTCAAGCCAAGGACATTGAGCTTTACGTTGTGGACCCAGCTGCATCTGCAGCTGTTGCCAAGGATGCTGCTCTTGAGACTCAACTTCTTGAGATTGCGTTCTTGAGAATTGCCCGCCCAGACGTGCTCACGAGCGGACTGGACAAGCTGGTCGCCATCAGTGGCAATGCCGCTACCTTGGCTGAGATCGCCACTGATCTCGACAAGGCACTCCGTCAATTCGAGATCCCAACCGCATGGGCCGAGGTTGAAATCGATACGAAGGAGAGGGAGCTCCCCACGGATGTGCAGACATCCAGCTTCACTACCTTTGACAAGGCTGAGGTTCAAGAGCCTGCTCTTCTTAAGGACTGGCAATCTGCCGCGAAGGGTCTTGCTTTCAAGGAGGCATATGGCACTGTTACCGCCCTACGCCCCGACCTTTCCGTCAAGACGTTCACCGTCAAGGTCCAGGAGAACCGTCGTTTGACCCCGCAGACCTACGACCGTAACATCTTCCACATCGAATTTGACCTCGGAACCTCTGGTCTCAAGTACAACATTGGCGAGGCCCTCGGTATCCACGCCAAGAACGATGAGCAAGAAGTCCAAATGTTCATGGTGGCATACGGTCTCAATGCTGATGATGTTGTCGAGGTCCCATCTCGTGAGGACGCGTCTGTTCTAGAGACACGCACTGTCTACCAATCTCTGATGCAAAACATTGACATCTTTGGCAAGCCACCAAAGAAGTTCTACGAGGCTCTGGCCGAGTTTGCTACTGATGAGAACGAGAAGAAGGAGCTCCTGACTCTTGCCGGCCCCGAGGGCGCCAACGAGTTCAAGCGCCGCGCTGAGGTCGACACCATTACCTACGCCGATATCCTCCTTGAGTTCCCATCCGCCCACCCATCATTCCACGACATTGCACAGATCGTCAGCCCAATGAAGCGCCGCGAGTACTCTATTGCCTCCTCCCAGATGGTCAACCCAACAACCGTCGCACTGATGATTGTCGTTGTCAACTGGGTGGACCCCAAGGGCCGCGACCGCTTCGGTCAAGCCACCAGATACCTCAGCCAGCTCCCAGTGGGCACCGAGGTCACTGTCAGCGTCAAGCCCTCCGTCATGAAGCTCCCAATCAAGGACTCTGCGCCTCTCATCATGGCTGGTCTCGGTACGGGTCTTGCTCCTTTCCGTGCCTTCGTCCAGTACCGTGCCATGCAAAAGGCACAGGGTATCGAGATTGGCTCCATCCTTCTGTACATGGGCTCTCGCCACCAGCGCGAAGAGTACCTCTACGGCGAAGAATGGGAAGCTTACCAGGACGCTGGTGTCATCACTCTCCTTGGCCGTGCTTTCTCACGTGATCAGCCTGAGAAGATTTACATCCAGGACAGGATGAGGCAGACCGTCGATGACATCATCACTGCTTACATTGAGGAGGAGGGATCCTTCTACCTCTGCGGTCCTACATGGCCCGTTCCAGATGTTACGGAGGTTCTCGAGGAGGCTATTTCCAAGAATGCGAAGGCGTTGGGCAAGAAGGTTGACTCGCGCAAGGCGATTGACCAGCTTAAGGAGGAGCAGAGATACGTGCTTGAGGTGTATTAGATAAATTGATCTTTTGTATATAAAAGCGAGCGTTTGGATGATAGAAGCTCAGTATTTAGTTTTTGGAGGGGATTCATAGGTATCAATCATTTAAAATACCAGATTGTATACTACTCGACCTCTTGTTGCTACCTCTCTCTACTGTGAATGCCGTCGGTGATGCCGCTGTCCTACCTGTGCTGCCCCACTACACTTTATAATGATACCTTCCTTTAATATTATTCGAGTACAGCATACCCTGTCTTGTCATTCTCCCGACCGTCCATTCAGGAGTGTTGATTGTTAAAAGGTGGTGTGGCCGAAGTTGATGTGGGTGGTGTGGGTGGGTATGAGTGGCGCCCAGGTCCAGGCCTAGAGTGGAAGCGTCAGTATTGGGTTATCGTTGAATAACCGCAGTATACCCATCTTAAACCTCAACCCCAGACAACGCTGCGTTGGCACATCCCAGCACCAATTGGACGGACATTACACTGGCGCCAACAAAGCCGCGCATCTCACAGTAACAATTTCAGCAGGCACTACCTGCACATATACCACACATCGCCATCGCACCCAGACAATAAGCAATTATGCCAGACAGCAGCAAACGTCCAACCCAAGCAGGGGCACCAGGACGGAACACAAAGAACAACCCTACCGACACCGGATCCGACACTCTGTCCAGCACGCCGCCACAAAGGGAGCACAAGCCAAAGACAAAGCACGCAGTGGGCCACCGATTACACGGCAGGGTCCCCAGCACCCGGGCGCTCCAGAAGCTGAAGGCGCACGCAGGCGAGCGCGATGCCAGCAAACTCCTCCGGCGCCAGACATCAACACCAGGGAGTCCCACGACGCCAACAATGGAGGGCATAGACGAGCCCAAGTTCCCGCGCGGTGAAACCACCGCGCCCACCCGCCCCAGCACCCTGCGCCGCAACAAGTCGCACGGCGAAGTCAAGAAGGCGGCCAAAGTCGCCACGGCCATGAAGCGCTCCGCGAGCCATACAAGTATCAGCCACCAGAGCAAGTCGAGCGTACACTTCGACCTCGCAAACACTACGACTAACGGCGACGACCACGACGACGGCTGGACCGAAGCAAGCGGCTCCGCCTCACCGTCACTCTCACGCGCCAACTCAGTCGCAGGCGCCTCCTCCGGCCGCAACTCCGCTAGACCCCCTGCGAGCGCAGCGAACTCTATACCACCCTCCCTCGCTGCCTCGCCGGCGAAACTCCGCATCGACGCCCGCGACTGGTCGCAGCACGAGAGGACACACAGCGCGCCGGACGCGCATCAGATTACCTCACGACTCCTCCAGCGCGCGCCCTCGCAAGGCGCCGCGCCAAAGATGTCTACTGTTTCCGCGACGGCTGTGGCACCCGGGACCTCGCAAGTCAGCGACCTAGCACCCAGCTCCGGATCCGCAACTCCCCACACCGACTCGCACAAATCGGAGCTGATATCCCGCTTCAAGGGGTCCGGGTCAGGCACACCCGGCGACACCTCACCCTTCCTCCAATCCCACCATCCTACATCTACCAAGAAAGCCGAAGCCGCCAATGGCGCCGCGGCGCAAGAAACCGACGCCGCAAACTTCGCCCTCAACAGCCGCCGCGCAAAATCAATGTCGAACCTCAAATCCCGCGGCATCGAGCCCGACGACTCCTCCTCCGACGACCGCGCGCTAGCCCCCCGAAGCAGGAAATCAAGCACCCACTACATCCCCCCCCAGCAATCACGTACACAGCAGAAACTCTGGCTCCAGCGCGCGTCGTCAAATATCGAGCCCGCGCAGCTTGCGCCTGCTGGTGCGCTTGGGTTAGGTCTAGGGGGGTTGCCGGTGGGCATGGGGATGGGAATGGGGATGGGGCTTAATGTGCATGCGTCGCCGCTGGTGGGGAGTATTGGGAGTGGATACGGCCCGGAAGGTGGGGCGGGGGATCCGAGGATTAGGATGCAGCTTGAGAAGACGGGGTCGGCGTTTATGGTTGTGCGGAGGCATCAGGATCCCATTGCGAAGAGTGTGAGGAGGTTACTGGTGCTGCCGGGGGGGGAGAAGGGGAGGAGG
>JPKD01003232.1:0-10517 GCA_000750935.1 Pseudogymnoascus sp. VKM F-4519 (FW-2642)
AGGGGGGAAGGAGGGAGTCTGGGTAGAGGTAGATCTGGGCGGAGGGGGAGATTGGGGGGAGAGTTACGTTTTTATCTCCTTCGCACTCGCCGTCGTCGGAATACGAAGCGTCTCATAATGTGTCGCGTGCACAACCGCGGAATGGTGAAAGAGGCGCCGACATGATGGGATGAGAGAGGGGGGTGAGCGGTATGGCATTCCTCATCACGAAGGTGGGTGTGGCTGTCTTCGTGATGGGTGATAGGGTGGGTGAAGATGTTGGATTGGGGTTGGAGAGCGGTTCAGCTGGGGAAGCTAAAAAGGTGTTTAGCGACGTCATACCGCAAGCGCCGATGTCCGCGCGCCTGTGGCGAGGGGAGTGGACGACTATTTTCGTTTTCTAGAACACGCGGTTTTTGACGGCGAGGAAGGCGCTAGTTTCTCGGAAAACGCGTGAGCTTTATTAAAGGCTAAATTATCGGCGTGCTTCTTGGAAAGGTAGATCGTTAGCTTGATGCTAAGAGGTATGGGGGGGATGTTAGTGCTTGGGAAAGCTTATGATCTTGGTGAGAGGATCACTAGCTTTGGTGAGAGGGTGGTGCCTTCCTCGCCGGTGACAGGAACTAAAATGTAGCTAAATTAGCTTACAGTCACACCGAGGATATAGTTAGCTTGAGAATGGTCTGGATGGGAATGAGCATTTGGATATTTAATAGTCGCCCGCTTTCCTTGCTTCTGCCGTTCTTGACTTTTTTCTTATTATTAACGTATCATTCAAGAACGTAAAATCGGCCTTTACTTTGCAAAGCGACCTTCTATCTGTTTCATTTTGATAACCAACATCAAACCTACAAACTCAAGATGTCGAACTGGAAAGTTCCCGAGGGTTTGATAGATTGGCAAAACGTCTCTGAACACGATGGCGTTCTCACCGTAGAACACATCAAAACTACCGAGTTTCTCACAGGAGAATCATTCCTTTCCAACTGCCATATCCCCGATATAAAGCCAAACACCAAGATCGTCGGGATATGCGGTATTACCGACTGGAACAAAGAGAATGACCCAAAATTATCAGGAGACGCAGCTCCTAACCAGGAAGGCTGGCACATTACGGATTTCTATCTCTTCCATCACCTCTTGAAGGAAGTTGCTTCCGACCAAGTCTGGTTGACATGCCTATCGCCAGAATCTGCCGTTGAGAAATACGGAAGGTATGTTTATGGTGATTACAACCCGAAGAAAATCAAGGAGCGGCGCGTGGTTCTTGAGGAAAGCATGCTTGGTGAATTGAAGGACGTTCAGACGGTGTCTCCAGAAGGCCTTTTGGAGACTTCACTTGAAACTATCAGCAAAACTTGCATTGAAGCAGCTGCCGAAGGGCGCCCTGTTCTTGTTTTGATATTTTCCCGAGCATCGCATCCTGGGTGTTCGATTGTCATGGGCGGGGACAACGCAGAAGATCCAAAATTTCTCACCAGAGAATCATTCCGGCAAGCTGTTGGATCTCAAGCACCAGAAGCTGGATTGTGTCTGCTAGCCACCGAATACACCACTGGTGCATGGGCTATCAATCCTAATATGAAAGTCGCCCCCGTTGCTTCTCGAGGAGCATACATCGAGTCTCTGGCCTGGCCAATTAGCGGAACCATCAACAAGCGTCCTTGTGAACCAGACTATTCATATCGGATAGCCGATACGCTCTTGAGGCTCAACCTCGAAGGTTTTGTGGCCAAAGAAAATGATGGGGACAGAGGCGCCGATTATGATGAGTATGCCGAAAAGTTGGACAAAGTCGTTGAAAACATTCTCGAGGAGATGGAATCAAGAGACAGGTCTCTGTTCTCTGGCGACGATGAATGGGAGACCGAGTATTCTGAGCGGATAGGCATCCATATCAGCGAATTCTATCAGAGATGGTGCCTCCTGAAGGATTCAAACCCTGGCTACGATGAGCTTCTGGCCGAGGTCAAAAGCAAAGCAAAAGTCTATCTCGACAGCTTCCCTGGCTTGGACTACAGGGTAATGAACCGTGAGCTACACAGCAAGCTTCGCGACATCATTAGGGGCACGGCAACATTTAAATTTATCGAGCTTGAACTCCTGCGTCGCCAAGTCGAGTCTCGCCTTGATAATATGAAAACGGCGACGGAGTATAAGAACTCTTGGGGCCTCACCATGAAAAACTGCGAAGACGTCGAAGCCGAGCTTGGAGCAGGTAGAGGCAGTTATCGTTGGTATCAAGTGCTCAAACTTGTCGAAACTTATCACCCTTTCGATAATACTCACGACCAAGACTATCCGTATGACAAAGGGGTGTGGTACATTACTTCCTGCATTCATAGCCAGGGATGGGACGATATTCAGGCAGTAGAGAAGATAGGGAGGTTAATAAATTACAGGGTAAGCCTACACCGCCATGTTCTTGAATTGACGCCGACATAAACAGGTAACAATATCTCCAGTTGGAAACGCGGCAGGCCCAATCGAACCAATAGTCTGTTCCTGGCTCCAGCAAGTCCGTGGCTTTAGCCACGGCCAAGAATTATCCGCAGCTAAGAAAGAAGCAAAACAATACTTTAATAGCAAGCTGCGCCCCTATGATACGGGAAAGGATATGAGTCTACATGGCTCGCTTCGCAGTATACTCCGCGCAACTGAAGATCGTTATTGTGGATATGCGAGAAATGGAACTAACTATCGAGTTAACCATATCATGGGGACTGCGACATTATACAAGGACTTTCTAGACATTGACTACCCCACTTGCCACGAGGTCGACGTTAATGAGTTTGTGTGTGGTAAGGATAACTATCAACGATATTCTGAGATCAGAGATTTAGTCGAAACATATCCCTTGTTTAATCCAAGCTTCGAACATCCGTACTACAAGGGCAAGAAATACTTAGCCCAGTGCATTTCTCGCCAGCAATGGAGCAAGAGCGAGAGCGAGACCAAAGCTAGGCTGGATAGCCTGGTAAAATACAGAGGTAGGCTTGCACCTCATAATATGCTCCGACAACATAAACAGCTAACAGGAATTTTAGATCTCGAACTTCCCGGCACAGGAGTTCTCATAGTTCCAGACACAGGAGTTCCATGCCTCAAAGGCGCTAGTCAAATTATGGAAACTATCGACCAACTCCGACTGAGCAGTGACGAGCGTATTCGAGTCATCATTTGGAAATTCGCGGAGATCATGAATTGCAGGCTGCGCTCGTTGCCCCTGAATACCTGTCGTCGGAAACATCTCCGTCGTGATTGGGCCGGAGAGGGCGTCGCACCTGGGCTTGAGAAGTTGAGCCTCGAGGACGGATCAAGTTGTTAGTGGTGAGAAATTTTGTTTGAAGTATGGGATATGGTTGAGAAAGGTTCGAGGTAAATCGGAAAATGATATGATTTATTTTTGGTTTGCAATGCGGTGTTTGTCGGGAAATATTGGGATAAAATAAAAAGATCAAAAAATGGTTTGGAATATGGCGTTTGTTTGAAAAAGGTTATGCGGATGCAATAGAATAATTCATAATGATTTCAAAAACTCATAAACATGCATCAAGTGACCATTCACGTAGAAAAAGGGTGCTCTTCCACCCTCCTGCCCAACCTCACCACATCTCACCACATCACACACACACAGCACATCTCAAAACAAGCATAATAACCAGTAATTACGCCCAGTCACTATGTATCACTATCCCACACCCACACCCCCTTTCAATCCAAAAAAACCCCCCTCCCGCACAAATTCAAACATCCTCCAACATCCACCCACCCCATCCCATCCCTCAACTTTCAAGCAAAGTAGTTTTCCCAAACAAAGATGCATCTCCCTCGGAACCCAGCTCATGGATGACGGTGCAAAAAAAGAAAAAAAAGAGAACGGACAAGATCTTCGGCTGGGGCGTGTATCTTTCTTATTATACCTCCCCCTTCGCCCCCCCCTCACACTAGAAATCGTAAGTTTAAAATTTCTTTGGTCCTCTCATCTGTCCCAAACTACCAAGACAAAAATCCTACTCCTCCTCATCCTCCTCCTCCGCACCCTCTGCATCGTGGAGTATAGATATGTTTCTATTCCAGCCCGAAGCCCATGGTCTCCTCCACCGCCGTCGTGAGCTTGCCCTGTAATGCGTCCAATGATTTGTAAGGTGGCAGGTCCAGACGGTTGAAGCTGTTTCATACGTGTTAGCAAAATGTCTCAAAAACCCCCCATCAATAGACAGGAAAGACTTACCAAGTATGCGACTTCGGCAAATTCCCAACATCACCCGCCTTCTCAATCGTAAAGCGTCTCGGCCCATCACTACCCTGAAGATCCTTGAATCCGTTGACAGGGATACGCGATGTACCCGTAGCAAACTGCAGGAGACGAGACTTCTGCTCGCCATCCCAACTCTTGATCGTCTGCCAGAAGAACTTGATAACCTCGTCCGACTCCTGGTATCCCCTGTAATCGGTGTGCTTCTTCCAGTCATCGACATCGATCTCGGCGATACCACCAATCAGCAGCTCGAGCTCGCGCTCATCGAAGACGTTAACCAGGTCCGCGGGGATCAGCTCGTGGAAGCCGGTAACGAAGGCCTGGAACTGCTCGTCCACGCGCTTCTGGATGCGCCACTTGATCATCAAATCAACGTATTCCTTCTTGTTCTCGTTCGTCACGGCGATGTCTCTTCCGCCGGGCTTCAGGTCCTCTACACTTGTGACACCGAAGCGCTCATCTTCTGTCGAGAATGTCTGGTCTAAGACACCCTCAATGTCGTTCTCGAGCGTCCAGACTAAACTTCTGTGGAAGTCGGCGTCGACACCCTCCATGTCCTGTAGTGACACAGGCTTATGCAACATCATTTTGTACAGCGCTCCGATGAAGAACGCATCCAGGAACCTGCGGTGGAAAATCGCAAGGCCGACAACGCGGCCGATGAACTTGAAGTAGTTGAGATGCTCCGGGTTGATACCGGAGTGAGGGTTGATCTGGAGGGTATAGTTGTCGTGCGCTGAGTACTCGAATAAACAGTAGAACGGATTGAACATCTCGTGGGAGAGGAGGAAGAAGAATTCTCTGGAAACTCCACCGTAATCGAGACCATCTTCGCCCTCGAACTTGATCATCAAGCGCTTCTTCAGATCTGTCGCGCTCTGCCTCATGATCTCAGCATAAGAGTCCTCGAAGATATGAGAACGGCGGGCCTTGATGTGGCACTGGCCAGACAAGATGCGTAGGGCTGGTTGGGACCTGAAGTAGATAAGCTTGCGCCTGAAATCTCTCTTATACTGCGGAACGTTTTGGTCCAGGGAAGAAGGAAGTCTAGGATCATCCCAAGTCGTCGTCTTAGTATTGTGGTCCACAAAGTACACCCTGGCGGTGTTGGTGAGCCGCATCTCCCATCCACTCGGCAGTGGCCCAAGCTGGGACACTGGCTGTTGTTGGATGGTATTGTTCTGGTTCTGTCCACCGTACATCCGGATATATTGTTGCCGACGAGGGTCCACCCATGTTGTAGTTCGAGTGTTGTGGTCGACAAAGTATGCACGTCCTTCTGGCGTATGTCTCTGTTCCCACAAGGGTGGTAGTTCTCCTGTACCTGCAGAAGTAGCTCCAGTGGCAAGCATAGCGAGTGAGCTACTGGTCGCCTGGCTACTAACGGATGGAGGTGGTGATGGCTGCGGTATGCCTGGTGAGCTGGCGCCAGTCCTGTCCTCTGGAAGGGTCCGGTTCTGATGTCTCTGTCGCTCCACCGCCGTGTTGGCATCACGCTCGTTCCGCTGGGTCTCGGCGTTCCCACTCGCCTGAGGTCTGACCCAGCTCGTAGACCTGGTATTGTGATCAACGTAGTACGTACGTCCAACGTTATCCTCGCGGCGTTCCCAGCCAGCAGGTAGTCTGCCCTGTGCATCTTCAAATGAGCTGAGCACAGTCGGTGCGCGAGAGGACGGTAAGGTGGACTGGCTGGCTGTTGAGGCGCCCATACTTCCAGCGACTGGGGCTCGTCCAGGCGTTGGGGCAGTCGAGATCGCACCGTTCGCCATCATGACACCTTGTGGTTCCGCTACATGCGTATCTGACCTGGCTCCTGGGAATCCACCGCTGGCAACCGAACTTTGTGCGGATCCTAACGTTGGTCGAGTCGACTGTGCTGGGGCAGCATTGCGTACTGGCTCGGACATATTAGTCGACAGGTTAATGATTAGCTTTCCATGAACGACGAGGTTGTCATTTGACTTCTTCAAGTCACGCGTGAGCATCTCTGTCATGGTCGTTAGCATATCGTAGGAGTAGACCGTTGGCAGCGGGACGGCTCACCATCTTCACCAGAATTGAAGTCGACCACATCACCAATGCGAACATTGATAACCCCCAAGAATCCCTGATCCTTCTTCTTAAACTTCTTCTGATCAAACACCTGTACCGCGAGTATACTATCCTCCGTCGCACGCCTGTAGCCTCGTCAGCAAATGAACCACCCAATAAACCCCACCAGCACCGACGACAGCAATACGCACATCTCAAACGTCTCATTCCAGTACGGGTTCAGCGTCCGCTTAATCACCGACGTCGTATTCGTTTGTTCGCCATTGAGTGTCGCGACAGCAAAAGGGTCCGGGAATCCTAAACCCAACACAAAATCAGCCTCCTCCACAGACTCGAGAGCGGGGAAGGGGACTCGTCGACGACATACGGAACACCTCGCGCTTATACAATCCATCAGCAGCAATGACTACACTCTCGTCAGTACAATCCCATCACACTCCCCGCAAAGGGGTCTCCTACTCGTAACCCTGATGTTGGGCTGCCTAATCCACAGTTAGTCCCTATCCACACACAACAGATGACGCGGAGCTTACCCAGGCAGACTGGTATCGACGCCCGTTCTCGCCGACATGGCAGCAACAACTCTCTCACACTCGCCTCTAATCGCGTGGTATTAAAAATCGGCGTGCGAATCTTTAGGTCCTGGGAACAGACCCGGCGCCGTTGGGTGTAGGAGTCGGTCGGGTTTCGTTGTCGTGCGTAGGCGCCTCTCTCCAACTCGTTCCAAACGACTGGGGCTGTGCAAGGCGTGTCGCCCCCGGAGTCGAAAAGCAGGCTAGCTAGGGCGTTCAGACGCGGGCCGTCAGCATCACTGGTGCGGGTGCGTGTGGCGGGGGTGCTCGGCGGCCTCGAGGGAAGTCTGCGAGATGTAGGTTTGATGCTGCGAGGGGGTTGCTGCCGATCGTTGGTGAAGGCCTTCGAGATAACAGGTTGTGCCGCCGTCAGTGTCACACCTTCCATGGGCGATAGAGAGCTGGAATGCCCACTTCGCTGAATGCGGTTTAGTGGGGTTTGCGCACAAGGCCGTTTCGCTCGCCGATTCTCGCTACAGGGACGGGAAGGGAGTTTTGGGAGGGCGGCTGCTTACGAAGGAGACGACTTGGCGAGGATTTTTTGTATTGGAGAGGGGGGAGTTAAGATGATTGTTTGATTAATATGCAATTGGATTTGGATCTGTAGTGGTAGTATGCAATCGCCCGAGTTACTATTTTAGTTTTGGCGCCCTGAAGGGATTTTTTTTCTCTCGGCAAGGAGGGAAAAATGCCCGTGGTAATCGAAAGGGTCCATGTGCGTCACCAGTCAAACAGTCACATTTCATAAACGGGCACAATGCCAGACACAGGCCATGAGTGTGCGTGTATAAACCAGTCCAAATAACTACGCAGAGGAGTGCAGCAGCATCATTAACTCAAGATCACCCTTCCCTTGGCTCCCTTCACCTCATCTGCATCTGCATCTGATCTCCATTCATGGCGGCGGTCGGTCCGGTCCAAATCTTCTCCCTCGCGGCCTGCTCTATCGTACAGTGAGTTTCCAATTGGTTCCGGCCACCACCACCCGTCCTCCACCATCATCTAATACGGAGTGAATCCACGTCCGCGCGAGCTCCCACGATAGCCTCCTCTGTATCCTCCCCTCGGTGGGAATCCACCTCTCCCAAATCCACCCCTTCCCCCGCGTCCACGGCCGCGACCCCTCGTCATCCCTGGAATGTTCGTTCTCTTCGGGTCGACCTGCACATCGTCAGTCTCAGCACCAACATGCCCACCGACTCACTCGGCCAGATCAGAATTCACAAACCTTGAGGTTCCTCCCGCGGAACAGACTCTCATTGAGCACCAACGCCTGCGCCACAAAGGCCGGCTCCGTGAACTCAACATACGCGTACCTGCACCACCTCATTAGCATCCATCTCTTGCCAGGCAGCGCACTCCCCCAATTCCCACTTATCCGTCACAGTTCGTGACCAAAAGACAAGAGTAAAACAACGAGAAAAAACTAAATCAGGAATCGTACCCCTTCGGCTGTCCCGTAAACTTGTCCAACAAGATCGTAACCCTATTAATCGACCCACAGCTCTGGAAATGCGCCTGGATCTCCTCCGGCGACGCGGCATAATCCACATTCCCCACAAAGATCGAGCGACTATCAATGTCCTCCTTGTCATCGTGCATCTCCGAGCTCTGTTGGTCGAGGGTCGCTTGCATCTCGCGCAGCTTTGCGGCTTCTTCTTCCATCTCTGCGACGCGGCGCTTCATGGCGGAGATCTCTTCCTGGGGGTGGGGTGTTAGGACCTGTCTTTCTGTGTGTATGTCTGTGTCGGCAGAAGTGGGGGGAGGGAAACTTACCTCCTCATTCGTCTCATCATCCCCAGCGGCCATCACCTCATCAGCCGGCTTTGGCTCGGTATCCGACATATTTGTGTTTGTTTGTGTGTTGTTGTGGAAAGAAGTAGGTACCCAGAAGTCTTTGTCGTCGTGCAGTAGTGAATAGAACCTGAACCCGCAGCGCGCGACGTTAGCGAAGTCCTCTTGATCAAAGCAAGCCCGGCACCAAGAAAGCTGAAGAGCGAGTGTCTGTGTGTGTGTAGACCAAAGCAGCAAGCCACAGCTCCGGGAAACAGAACAGTGTTGGTTGCGAGCGTGTGTTAAAGATCAAACCAGCTCCGAGCGCAAACTCAAAGAAAGCCAGTAGATGCCCACACACTTCTCGCACCTTCCACCCCCATCACCATAAACCAGCCCAATCCAAACAGACAGACAGGAAACCCAAATCAAGCAAAACAGACAAGAGCCCAAACATACCACTAACCCCAAATCCTTCCCTCTTGCTCAAATCCCAATCCTACCAACTTATCCAATCTCCCAGAAGAAAAGAACCCAACAGCAACAGTCGTCGTCGATCTCAAACAAGAAAACCCCCCTCGTTCGCAAAAGGAAACCGGGTCAGAAAGTGAAATCGCGAGTTGTTGTGGCGGAACAAAGAAGAGACAGAAAATAAATTCCCGTGGAAGTGTTGCGCACGAGGTGGTGGAAGGACGAGGCTGCCGGTTTGGCTTACTCGATGGACCGTGAGCGCGGAGCTAGGATTAAGCTTGCCGCTAGTGCGTTCGACGGGGGGTAGGTGAGCGAGTGAAGTGGAGGGGTTGAGGACTTAGAAATTCAGCACCCAACGAGGAGAACTGGGTGAATGAGGATGATGATGGAGGATGATGGGGGGTGAGTTGGAATGTTGGTGAATAAATGAGGATGTTGGTGCAGGAAGGGTGGTGAAGATGAGTTGGCAGGTCGTGATGTACCAGTGGTGGTGGTGGGGGGAGGCTCAACGACAGCACCAGGGAGGGGTGGTGAGAATATCAAACCCGAGAATTACCACCGCAACAACACAATAGTAGTAGGAACTCAACGACAACAGCCTTGAAACGGTGACAAGAAAGAAAAGAGCCCCCTCTCGACAACATCAGCCAGCAGTGACAAGAAACCCAAAATCTCAAAACTCACAGTGAGAACTAACACGCCCGAATCATAGACTGGGAGTTGTTTATAATATACAAGCGATCGCTTGCTGTGTTGAATCGCTGGGGAGTCCGACTTCGCATGGCTCCCTGCATGTCCTTGGGAACTCGAGTTAGGGGCCCCTGTAGCGCCCACCGACAACAGCAGTAAGACCATCTATCTTGTGTATCTCAAGATATCCCCGCCATGAGTGCTGTAAAAACCCAACAACACCAGCTCAGCAGCCACAGCAGGCAGACGGAATAGGTTGCTGGATAGTACCCCAACGATGTCTACGAGGTCGGGGGGTGAAACTACCACGCCCACAACGACGAGGGGTTTTTTTATCTTACCACCTCGCCGTCACACGGTAGATGGGCGGGTCTGAGCGTGTGTCCGGAACGTTGTTCTAGGGAGGGAAAGAGGGGAGTTTAATACAAATAATAACAGGGAAACCTGTGGGTTCATGAAGACTTGGTATCTTCATGAACGCACATTAGAGTATAAGCTGATGACGAGAATAAGCACGCCAGATCACTTCACTCGTCAAGACCAGGTTTAAAAGCATATCTTTTTTCATTCTTTCTACGCCTTCTTCTTCCCTCTTGCCCTCCCTCCTCTCTTTTCCCGTACACGTCACACGTCAGGCCAAACATGACCACCATCTACCCCCTCACCCTTCATCCCAGTCCCCATCACCCACCCTCCCCTTGTTCTTATATCATACACCC
>JPKD01003233.1:0-10553 GCA_000750935.1 Pseudogymnoascus sp. VKM F-4519 (FW-2642)
CCCCCACCCCCTCCGCCCTGCCCAAAAAGATAATACCCAGTTATACTCCAAAATGCTAAGGCGACCCCCCTGTTCCAAGCCAGCAGAAAGACATATCCGTTGTCAATCCCGCACCGCATACACACTAATATGTAACCCCAACCCCAACATTGGTATGTAAGGCAAGACCCTCCCTCCCTTCCTTCCTACACCGCTGCGAGCGCCCTAGGCTCGATGCGAACAATTCGTGGCGTGGCGTGGCGTGGCTTTATTGGGGGAACATGTTCTTCATCTCCTCGTCGCTGAGGTTGATCTCGTGGACGGGGTCGCGCTTGCGTTCGATGGATTCGAAGTCGCACTCCATGTATGAGGGGAGGAAGATCTCTGGGTAGGGGTCGTTCGTTAGCTGGTGGTTTTGGTTTAGGGTCAGGATAAGAGGGGGTTTTATTTACCTGGATTCCATTCATAGCCTTGGGAGTAGCGGACGCAGGTGATCTGGAGTGTACACGTCAGTAACCGGTGGGGGAGTTGTGGTGGTGGCGGAGTGGGTTGGACTCACAAGGCGAGGCGTTCCATCCGGGTCACCGATGTTGATGACGGTGTGTTCCTGTTGGGAGAAGGACGAGCCTAATGAAACCTGTCAGGCTCACATTCCACAACTATTGTAATTTGAAAGTATCCCATATCCATCATGCTACTTCGTGGGCTGATGAGCCGTTGACAGCCGCTTGGCCGAATGGTGTGACAGCCGGGTCGGGGAGGGAGAGGACTCACTCAGCATGCTCGGCCTACGATTATGGCCCGCCGACTTGGACGGCGTCGACATCGGGCTCTTCCCCTTCTGCTGGGGAGTCTGAGGCGAGGTGGAATAGCACGATGAAGAGCTCGAGCTCGATCCGACCTTGCCACCAACCTCACAGTAGGCCTGGCGGGTAGGGATGGTGATGGATGAGGACATAGCTATGTGCTCGGGTGGTGAAGTCAGGGTGAAGGAAGCATCCGATTTATGATACAGTGAACCCTTAGCCAGGCTGTAAAAGACAGAGCAGGATTTGTTGTCATATGAGGGGATAGCAAGAGTAAGGTAAGGTAAGAAAGTATTTAAGTTTTGAGGAAGGAGAGAAGGGAAGGAAGTTGTGATGTGGCTGGTGATTGTGACTGTGACTGACTCTTGGTTGGCTTGGTTGGTTTGGTTGGGTCAGGTATCAGGTTCCCATCATGAGAGAGGTACCTTAGCGGATAGACGACTGCTTATCGTTTGATGGGGCGCCCCATTTTACTACGGCGGGGTTCTAATGCTCGATAACGCAGCTACGAGGCCTCAGCCTACAGACAGCCGTACTACTCGCCGTACTAAGTACTAGGGTAGACGAGAAATACACACGGCGACCGGACATACTTTAGTCCGACAGTTACTGTGTCCATCACCTGCATCCCTGCCAATCAATGGAGATTCCCGTAGTTAGGTAGTCGACATCCAACGAAAGCGAAGCAACAACTCAGACTAAACAACCTACAAACGCGCCTCATCAACCACGAACCCAACCTATCATTCCCATCCACGACTTCTACAGTGCTCACAGTCCTCTGCCTCATCACAGCCTGCTAGCGACGATCTCAATAAATCTGCAAAGCGTCGTCAAAGGTATCCTTACAGCACGAGGAGAGCTATGGCGGACGCGGCTGTCGAGAACCCTGCGACACAGGTGTTGCCTCACAGGAAGCAGCTGCCATCGTCCATTCCAAACATCGATTCGTTAGAAGGGCTGGCCACGGATGGAAGCGATGAGTATTCGACGTTGAAGAAGCTTCAGAGGCACTTGGAGTGAGTTTTGTCGCCATCGTGAAGCTCTAGGCAGCATGCTGACGAATCCAGGTATATCCAGCTTCAAGAGGAATACATCAAGGATGAGCAGAGGTAAATAAACTTTAATCAACCCACAGTATGTACGACGACTCTAACAACATGCAGGAGTTTAAAGAGAGAGCTGGTCCGGGCACAGGAGGAGATCAAGCGCATTCAGAGCGTGCCTCTTGTTATTGGGCAGTTTATGGAAGCTATAGACCAAAAGTAAGGCATTGATGTCACCATAATCATTCAATACTAACCGCGCAATCCAGCACCGGTATCGTACAATCATCAACAGGCTCCAACTATGTCGTACGAATCCTCTCGACCCTCGACCGCGAGTTGCTCAAGCCATCGTCATCTGTCGCCCTCCATCGCCACTCCAACGCCCTTGTCGACATTCTTCCCCCGGAGGCGGACTCCTCCATCGCCATGCTCGGCGCACACGAGAAGCCCGATGTCACATACGCAGATGTAGGAGGTTTAGATATGCAGAAGCAGGAGATCAGAGAGGCTGTTGAGCTTCCTCTGACGCACTTCGATCTCTACAGACAAATTGGTATCGACCCACCGCGCGGTGTGCTGCTCTACGGCCCACCAGGAACGGGAAAGACTATGCTTGTCAAGGCCGTTGCGAACTCTACCACTGCCAACTTCATCCGTGTTGTTGGTTCCGAGTTCGTCCAGAAGTACTTGGGTGAGGGTCCTCGTATGGTCCGCGACGTGTTCCGCATGGCCCGCGAGAACTCCCCAGCAATCATCTTCATTGATGAGATTGACGCCATTGCCACGAAGCGTTTCGATGCCCAGACTGGTGCCGACAGAGAAGTCCAGCGTATTTTGCTTGAGCTTCTCAACCAAATGGATGGTTTCGATCAGACTTCCAACGTCAAGGTCATCATGGCCACCAACAGAGCGGATACACTTGATCCCGCTCTCCTGAGACCCGGACGTCTTGACAGGAAGATCGAGTTCCCCAACCTGAGGGACAGACGTGAGAGACGCCTGATCTTCACCACCATCGCGAGCAAGATGAGTCTTTCTCCCGAGGTGGATCTCGACAGCTTGATCATCAGAAACGACCCGCTCAGCGGTGCGATCATCGCTGCCATCATGCAAGAGGCTGGACTGAGGGCGGTCAGGAAGAACAGGTATAATATTATTCAGAGCGATTTGGAGGATGCATACTCAAGCCAGGTCAAGGCTGGCGCGGAGAAGGATAAGTTCGCATTCTACACCTAAACGAGGCATGGCATTTGCATTGGAGAATACTGGGCTTGTAATATTATAGGAGTAGAGAATGGAATGGCGTGGATATTCAAGACATTGTAATACAAACCCGGATGCTCTGGATCCTATCTATCCCGTGCTTGAATATATGCGAGTGAGATGCCAAGACGAGGGCATCCCGTGACGGGAGAGCTTCTTTGGTGACGACATGCGATTTAACTCAACCTAAGGAGAAATTGCTTTTGTTTCTCAACCAGTGAAGCTTCAAAGCTATCAGAAAAAACTATAACAATAGTTAGACAATAATTCTAGGTGAGTTCGGAGTCTTTCGGAGGTCCCAATCCCATCCTCGAGTACCTACCTACCTCCCAAACCTCCTTCATCGGCCTCCACCCCTGCACAATCGATAGCATTTTCGCTAATAAATTTAGCGGATTAACACAACGCGGGGCAGCATCTGGTGGCGGTCAAAATTTTTGGGGTTATTATCGTCATACTTTTCGAAGTTAATCCCACCATTTATTCTTCTACCATTCACTACATTTGAAGATTTAAGATTTGACAAGATCGAATCAATTGTCAAAATGGCTTCTACTACCCAACCCACATATGCCCTGTCCCAGGCGCACAAGGACGTAAGTTACAGCTATCGGAGTCATAACGGACATGACAGTTGACATCACAATGTAGGCTCTTGAGAAGTCCTTGTTGGAGACCGACCCTGAAATAGCTGCGATCATGGTAAGTCTAATCAATCATAAACCAACCTCACGATGGCAATATCTAATTCGAATCCCAGGAGAAAGAGATCCAGAGACAGCGCGAGTCCATCATCCTCATCGCTTCCGAGAACGTCACCTCCCGCGCCGTTTTCGACGCATTGGGATCCCCAATGTCGAACAAGTACTCTGAGGGTTACCCAGGTGCTAGATACTACGGCGGCAACGAGCACATCGATGCCATTGAGTTGACCTGCCAGGCTCGTGCCCTTACTGCCTTCAACTTGGATAAGGCCAAGTGGGGTGTCAACGTCCAGTGCCTCAGTGGTAGCCCTGCCAACCTCCAGGTCTACCAGGCCGTCATGAGGCCCCATGAGAGACTCATGGGTCTTGATCTCCCCCACGGAGGCCATCTGTCCCACGGTTACCAGACCCCGCAGCGCAAGATCTCCGCTGTCTCCACCTACTTCGAGACCTTCCCTTACCGTGTCAACATTGAGACCGGCATCATCGACTACGAGCAGCTCGAGCAGAATGCCCTCATGTACAGACCCAAGGTCCTCGTTGCCGGTACCTCCGCCTACTGCCGTCTGATCGACTACAAGCGCATGCGCGAGATCGCCGACAAGGTCGGTGCCTACCTCGTCGTCGACATGGCCCACATCTCCGGCCTCATCGCCGCCGGTGTCATCCCCTCCCCCTTTGAGTACGCCGACATCGTCACCACCACCACCCACAAGTCCCTCCGCGGACCCCGCGGTGCCATGATCTTCTTCCGCAGAGGCGTCCGCTCCACCGACGCCAAGACCGGAAAGGACATCCTCTACGATCTCGAGAACCCCATCAACTTCTCCGTCTTCCCCGGCCACCAGGGTGGACCCCACAACCACACCATCACTGCCCTCGCCGTGGCCCTCAAGCAGGCCAACACCCCCGAGTTCAAGCAGTACCAGGAGCAGGTCATCAAGAACGCCAAGGCCATCGAGGTCGAGCTTAAGCGTCTCGGCTACAAGCTCGTCGCCGACGGAACCGACTCCCACATGGTTCTCATGGATCTCCGCGCACAGTCCCTGGACGGTGCCCGCGTCGAGGCCGTCCTCGAGCAGATCAACATCGCCTGCAACAAGAACGCCATCCCCGGCGACAAGTCCGCTCTGTCCCCCTGCGGTATCCGCATCGGTACCCCCGCCATGACATCCCGTGGATTCGGCGAGGACGACTTCAAGAGAGTCGCCAGCTACATTGACCAGACCATCCAGATCTGCAAGGAGGTCCAGGCCGCGCTCCCCAAGCCGGATAACAAGCTCAAGGACTTCAGGGCTAAGGTTGCCGGTGGCGAGATCGAGAAGATCAACGCGCTCCGCAAGGAGATCGCTAGCTGGGCTTCTAGCTTCCCCCTCCCTGTTGAGGGATGGAGAGCCGAGAAGGCTTAAGTGTTGTTTGCTTTTTATGGGTGTTTTGGTGTGGAAAGGGTTAGGGAAAGCTCATCGCATTTTCCGGCTGGGTTGTTTATCGTTGCAGAGCCTGCTTCAACGCAGTTGATATAGAATTGGAATTACTTAAAAACCATTGTGGATCGAAAGATCACTTGACTTGCTTGATTTGAAGTGCCGTGTGCCTGTGCCTGCAGTTGTGGTGGCTTATATTGGCTGTAGTACTCGTATTCGTGGTCTCAAAAAGCGTATATAGCGTAGACATATTACCGAAATACAACTTCACTGTGAAAATAAGGATAGCCAAGAGAATTGAACCCAGAATTACTGCGTAAAGATAAATTCTCACTCCCTACGGAAAGCCTCATCCACTACTAAAAAGTTCACTGGTCGGGCGGTGAAGACGCTAGTACATATTGAGTTTAGCGCCACAGAAATGCTAGCGGGCTGCAAATCGCACTGCACGAAAAAAGTTCAAGCTGCGAAGCTGTGATTGAGGTTTTCCACTATCGACCAACTATCACCGACAACCATTGGACCGCAACTCTCAAGAATAAATCTTGTGAGTTTGATAAGGTCTACGACACCAATTACGGTAGACGCCGAAGACGTTTGCCCACCATGTCCGCCATCGATTACCTGCTCCACGAGAGCTCAGTGGGATATGCGATCTTCCAGGTCGTCCACCAGCCAGAGACTATTGGCAGCAGATTGAAGGAGGTTGAGGCTGCTTCCCAGGATGTCGCCAAGTTCGGAAAGATGGTCAAGTTGGTCAACTTTGCGCCTTACAGGTACAATTGAAACGGAATCAATTCTTCTAAGACGAGATTGCTAACTCTGATTACAGAGGTGCGGCCGAGGCCCTTGAGAACGTCAACCTCATCTCTGAGGGTGTCCTGTCCGAATACCTCCGCTCAGTCCTTGAGCTGAGTCTCCCAAAAGTCAGCAAGAAGAAGAAGACCGTTCTCGGTGTCCAGGACAAGGCCCTGGCCGGTAGCATCAAGGCCAACTTCTCCTCCGTCGAGTGCGAGACCGGTGACACCTCCGAGGTTGTCGCCGACCTGCTCAGAGGCCTGCGTACGCACGCTGGAAAGCTGCTGAAGGGTCTCCACGAGGGAGATGTCGAGAGAGCCCAGCTCGGTCTCGGCCACGCCTACTCTCGCGCAAAGGTCAAGTTCTCCGTCCAGAAGAACGACAACCACATCATCCAGGCCATTGCCACCCTTGACCACCTCGACAAGGCCGTCAACACATTCTCCATGCGCGTCCGCGAGTGGTACTCGTGGCACTTCCCCGAGCTGATCAAGATCGTCTCGGACAACCACACCTACGCCAAGCTGGCCCTCGCCATCGGCGACAAGAAGTCCCTCAGCGACGACCGTCTCCACGACATCGCCGCGCTCGTCAACGACGACGCCGACATCGCCCAGGCCATCATCGACGCCGGCAAGGTGTCCATGGGCCAGGACATCTCCGAGGAGGACATGAAGAACGTCTCTGCGTTCGCTAACCGCGTCGTCAAGCTCGCTGAATACCGCCGCTCCCTCTTCCAATACCTCACCGACAAGATGGCCATCGTCGCGCCCAACCTGGCCTCCCTGATCGGCGAGGTCGTCGCCGCGCGCCTCATCTCCCACGCGGGCTCCCTCACAAACCTCTCCAAGTACCCCGCCTCCACCGTCCAGATTCTCGGTGCTGAGAAGGCGCTGTTCCGCGCGCTGAAGACTAAGGGAAACACCCCTAAGTACGGTCTCATCTACCACTCCAGCTTCATTGGACGCGCTGGCGCCAAGAACAAGGGCCGCATCTCCAGATTCTTGGCCAACAAGTGCTCCATTGCTTCGAGGATTGATAACTTCTCCGAGACCCCGTCGACGAAGTTCGGTGAGGCTCTCAAGGCTCAGGTCGAGGAGAGACTCGAGTTCTACGCCACCGGAAAGGCACCAACCAGGAACGAGGAGGCTATGGTACGTTATCCGTTTATCCATTTCTAAAAAAAAATAAAAATCATATTTGCTAACACACCCCGCAGAAGGGAGCCATGGATGCCGTCCTGGGCGAGATCCAGATCGACCCCGAGATGGCCGACATCGTCCCCCCCAGCGCCACCAAGAAGGATAAGAAGGAGAAGAAGGACAAGAAGGAGAAGAAGAGCAAGTCCGGCGACGACGACGAGAAGAAGGACAAGAAGCGCAGGCGCAGCGAGGCTGCCGACGAGGAGCCCCCGAAGAAGGAGAAGAAGAAGAGCAAGAAGGTCGCTGCCTAGATGTGCCCTACCGGCGCTTCTCCCTTTTGCTACGAATCTTGTACTTCTTCTCTGTCTCTCTCTTGTGTTTTGTCTCTCTCATAACTCGGCGCGGTCATGAAGGTGTGGGTGCGCATACACGTTATTAGTTTGTGCATGTTTGGCGTTTGCGGCTCTGTGTAGGCTGGCATCTTTAGGATCTTAGGTGCTTCGAATAAATAACATGTGAAAAGAACTTATGGGATGCTGTGCTTGCTGTTGTGACTACTGCTGTGACTGTGCCTGTATCTGTAACTGTCTGTTCTGTGGGAATAACATATACTCAATGATTCTGTATAATTTTGTATATCCCTCATCTCTGTATACCCTCCTATAAACAAATGCTCCCACCCCTTCCCCAAACGCCACGCTTCAATGTCCAACCCTCCTAACCAAGCTATCTGCGCACACCCAGACAACTCCTCCCCAACCACACTTCTACGCGCCCTCACTACCGAATTCAGCGGTCCACTCTTCGCTGCGCTTGATATCCTCCTGCGACACTGTTGGTCGCGAGCTCTTGACTGCTTTGATGAAGTCCTTGAGTAGGAGAGGGGGCTCGAGGAGAGCGTCGCTGTCGATTTCTGTCCAGGACATCTCGATTGCGCCTTGGTCGCCAGGGGAGCAGGGAGTAAGTTTTTCGGCGCCATCGACATCGACCTGCTTTTGTTAGAACCTACATAACACCCCATATTCTTCGATCTCTCGAGATTCAAAGTATAACTAAAATAGAGGAGGGATGGGGAAAGCAGAACGCACCTTCTTATAATGCGTAGACATCTGAATCTTCCTCACCGGCTGCATCAAAGCATCCTGCACCGCCACACTAATATCACTCCCCGAATACCCCTCACTCAGCTCCCCCAGCTTCCTAAAATCCGCCGGCGCAAGATCACACGGCGTCGTCCCCACCGCCAGCTCGAACATCTTGGTCCTTGCCGGCAAATCGGGAAGTGAGATATGCACACGCCTCTGAAAGCGCCGGCGAATCGCATTATCCAGCTGCCACGGGATATTCGTCGCGCCGAGGACGAGAACGCCCCGTGAGTCTTGCCCGACGCCGTCCATCTGAACTAGCATCTCGGTTTTGATGCGGCGCGAGGCTTCGGATTGGCCTTCGTCGCGGGAGCCGCAGAGGGCGTCGACCTCGTCGATGAAGATGATCGAGGGCTTGTTTTCGCGGGCCATAGCGAAGAGCTGCTTCACCAACCTAGTCTTGCGTCAGTACCTTCCCACCATTGCGAGACTTGGGGAAAACACATACCTCTCCGACTCTCCCATCCACTTACTCACCAAATCCGAGCTACTAACACTAAAAAACGTACTATTCGCCTCCGTAGCCACCGCCTTGGCCAAAAACGACTTCCCCGTCCCCGGCGGCCCATACATCAGAATCCCCTTCCACGGCTGCCTCTTCCCCACAAACAGATGCGGGAATTTAATCGGCAGAATCACCGCCTCCTTCAGCGCCTCCTTCGCGCCCTCCAGCCCCGCCACATCCTCCCACTTGATATTCGGCTTATCCTGCAGGATCGCCCCGGCCAGCGCATTCCGCAACTTCTTGTTATCCGCGTCCCCCTCGTCCTCGTCCTTGGCCTTGCCGTTGCCCCCGCGCGAGGACCCGTCGGCGCCCATCATGCTGGGTTTCTTGTGCTTCCCCTCCGCGTCCGCGAGGTGCTGTTTCAGCTTCTCGGCGCGCTCCATGTACTCTGATGCTTTGGCGCGGATCATCTCCTTGGAGCGGGCGTTCTTCTCCCATTTCAGGGCGAGCATAAAGAGTTCGAGGGATTGGTAGTAGAGCTGGTACGCCTTGTCGTAGTCGCCGTTCGTGTCGCTCTCGATGGCTTTTTTGACGACATCGATGGCGCGACCGAGGAAGTCGGTGTTGGACATCTTGGAGAGGGGTGGTGGGTGAACTGCTCGAGTGGCGAGGAGTGTGGAATGCGTGTTGGAGGTGGGCGTAGAGGCCTAGATGAGGGGTTTGGTGGGATAGAAGTGGTGTTGCCTAGACGACCTGGCAAAAACGCTGACGAATACCTCGCGACTTCAGCACGTAGCCCTCACAACGCTTATAATACGCAATGAAGCAAATATGAATATGACAGGCGGGGAAGAAAGCCAAGGGCGGTTTCGAATGTCGCCGTGGTGGTGCTAAACGGCTTGTTGTCAGTCGCCGCTCGCTCCAGTGACGCAAGGAAAGCCGCCCGCTTCGCTTGACGCCGAACCCCACCAAGAAACGTGCCTCAAATCGGTCCAGGGGTGCAAGCACAGCAAAAAGAGCCTCCTCCGCAAAATCACAGGAACTCCAAACACACGACCTCTTGCAGTGTATCTTGACGACAGCAAGCTGGTTTACACAGAATAATCGACGTTAGAGCATCTTTTACCGCAAATATGGCAGAAGCACAACAGCGCGCTCAGGTCCTAACGGACGAATACCAGAAGCTCCAAGCTGGTACCTCCCCCTCCCCCCCTCCTCTCCACCCATCTGTCGGACACCCCAAGCTAACCCTCCCCCTCAGAGCTCCAAACCATCGTCTCCGCGCGCCAAAAGCTCGAGAGCCAGCAGCAAGAAAACAAAGGCGTGAAGCGTGTTCGTCTTTCCTTCCCTTTTCCCCGTCCACTCCTCCTCAGGGCCTTACTCCGACAATTGGGGAGATATGGGGGATATGGGGAACATGTGTGCTAATCTAAGATATAATTACAGGAATTCGACTCCCTCGCCGAAGAAGCGAATATCTATAAACTCGTCGGACCGGTGCTGTTGAAGCAGGAGAAGACGGAGGCTGTTATGGCTGTGGATGGACGGTTGGAGTTTATTGATAATGAGATGTATGTCCCCCTTCTTCCTTCCCGGCCGTCTGGCTCGATATTCTGCTCCCCTACGCCCCTAAGACTACAGAAGAAGCTAACATAAACTAGAAAGCGCACCGAAAAGCAAATCGCAGATATCCAAGCCTCCAGCGACGCAAAGCGGTCTGAAGTCAGTCTCCCCATCCCCATTCACTTCCCCCTCCCTCCCCTCCCCTTCGCCCCTTTCTCTTCCTCCACTCTACCCT
>JPKD01003234.1:0-10623 GCA_000750935.1 Pseudogymnoascus sp. VKM F-4519 (FW-2642)
CCTCCCCCCCCGCACCCTCCTCCTCTCACCTACTTCTTAACCTGCACCCTCCTCTCCACCACCTCCCCCCTCCCCACCTTCACCACATCCCCCACACTCGTCTCCGCAATCGCCTCCAGGGCCTCTCTGCTCAAGAAAGCCTGATGTCCGCTAATAACCACATTATAAAAGCTCATCAATCTTGTCAAATCATCGTCTTGGATGACTCCCCCGCTGCCGTCTTTGAAGAAATATTCTTTCTCGCCTTCGTACACGTCGAGGCCGAGAGCGCCGATGTGGCCGGATTTCAAGGAGCGGATTAGGGATTTGGTGTCGATTAGACCGCCGCGGGAGGTGTTGATTATGACGACGCCGCGCTTGGTGAGGGCGAGGGTTTCGTTGTTGAGGAGGTGGTGAGAGGAGGGGGTGAGCGGGCAGTGCAGGGTGAGGATGTCTGCTTCTTTCAAAACCTCATCACGGGATTTGTAGGTAATCCCATACTCCTTAGCCTTCTCCTCATTCGGATACAAATCATAAGCCAACACCCTACATCCAAACCCCATACTCAGAATCTTCCCCACCAACATCCCGATCTGCCCGGTGCCAATAATCCCGACCGTCTTGCCGTTCAAGTTGAACCCGACGAGGCCGGAGAGGGAGAAATTGCCTTCGCGCGTGCGGTTGAAGGATTTGTGGTATTTGCGCACCAGAGTGAGGAGGAGCCCGATGGTGAATTCGGCGACGGCGTTAGGGGAGTAGGAGGGGACGTTGAGGGTGGTTAGGGAGAGGGCGGTTGCGGTGGGGATGTCGACGTTGTCGGTTCCGGCGCACTGGGGGATTGTTAGAATGATAACTTTTGGGCATCTGATATCTGACGCCTGATAAAAAGATGGGAAGGAGGAGCTTACACGCAAGGCAATAATCTCAACCCCCAACTCCGCCAAAGCTTTCAAAACCTACATCTCACAATTAATATCTCAATCCCCCCAATATAGCTCGAGAGAGAGAGCTAACTAACCTCCGCATCTGCAGTATCATTCACGAACAGAGAAACGGCTTTATGCCCCTTCGCCAACACGACAGTTTTCATGCTCAGCGAGGGCTGGTGGTATGTTATTTCCAGTGGGGAGCCGAGGCTTGTATTGACTTTGTTGAATGCTTCTTCGTCATACTAGTAGTGGGGGATGTGTTAGCGATGAGAACCCTCACGTACATACACTCTTGGTTCTGAGAATGGGAGTGGGAATGGGGATGGAGCTCACGTGTTTGGTGCTGAAGAAGGCGACTTTCATGATTGCGGATTTGGGAGTATAATCTGATAATTGGGAGTGCAATTGTAGTTGAGGTGAGTTGGGATAGAGAGGGCCTTCTTGGATTTTTGTCGTATGAGGGGTAAATGACGCAGTTGTAGCTGCGGTAGGTAAGCTGCCAAGAATGAGGTAAGGATGTCTCGCAACCACCAAGGTTGGAGTTAGACACGTGATGAGTGATATATGTGATTGATGGGGCCGGAAAGGTTTCTGCTATTAATGTTATCAATTTTCATATTTTGTGGTTCATGTCTTTCTCGATTGTAGCTGTGTTGGAGGCAAGTGGGCTGGCGGGTATACCCTTTGTAGCACCAACACATATCAAGTCTCCTCCATCCACGGAACCACGACTGTCTTGAAAGAGGTATATATTTCTCTTCCTGGTGGTATCTATTCTATCGCTCATCTCATAGTACAGCAGCAGCGCTCCCCCAAATTCAAGGCCGGACAAGAAAAGGATACATGTCCAAGCAGGTTACAGAATGATAAATGATGATGAATATGAACATCTAGAAATTCTCCTTGCCCCACACGTACGACCAATCTGGGTCGGAGTACTCGTTACACTTGACGTGCAGAGAGGATCCCAGGCCCTTTGGACCACAGAAGAAGACACCGCTACGTGAATGTTAGCATAAGGATCTTGTAATAGAGTACTGTAAGGGATAATGTGAACATACCTCGCGCCAGGACTGTGAATCTTCCTAATACTCCTAAACACGGCCCCCCAATTCGGCCTCCCGAAATTCGTCGGCGCCCTCAGCCCCGTAATAGCATCACGATCCGCATTCGCATCATTGATCATGATATTCGTCGCATCATCCGCCTGAATCTTGGCCGTAAGATACGTATGGATCTCGATATGATTATCCATATCCTGCGCCTCAATGGCAAGCAACAAGCTCCTAAACCACTCGAAACTCCCAAAGTCCCTGCACACCCAGAAGAAGTAGACTTTCCGCAGCCGCGTCTTCTTCTGCGGGTAGTTCATGCGGTACCAGATGCTCTTGAGGATGGATGCGAAAGGTGTGACACCAATACCTGCGCCGACGAGCACGGCGGTCTCATATTTGAAGACGTCTTCTGAGGCGCTGCCGAAGGGGCCGTCGATGTAGACGCGGGGAAGAACGCGGCGGAGGGCGGGGTCGACGGAATTGGCGTCGGGGCTGCTTTTGTTGACGCCTACGACTTGGGAGGCGTCTTTCTTGGCTCCTGCTCCTCCGCGGGGGCGGTCGACTTCGCAGCCCAGGGCTTTGCCGACGGCTTTGGTGAAGTCGCCGACCATGCGGATGTGGATGGAGATGTAGTCCTCTTCGGGTGCGCTGGTGAGGGTGAAGGGGTGGTATTGCCATAAGCTCACTTCGGGGCAGCAGAAGAAGATGTATTGTCCTGCCTGGGTCTTCGTGTGCTCTTTCTTGATCTGGATCTCGCAGACGTTGCTAGGGTGCTGGACAACCTTGGAGATGTAGGTCTTGTGTTTCCCGCGGATCTCGCGAGCGATGCGCTCCGCGAGGTAGATGTATCCGCCGTACATCCAGTATTGCCAGAAGACGCCGATGGCGGAGGAACCGATGGATACGCAGAATGGTGCGAAGTCGGGTTGAATCATGCAGAATGCGCCGTGGATGGACCAGAAGAGGAAGAAGACAACGAATAGGTGGTGCGTATACCAGAAACGCTCGAAATTTGCCCGGCGGTACTTCTCCATCGATGTGATAGCCATCGCCATCAGGGCGGTCAACATGACATATCCGGACCATCCTGGGCCAGTTGCGAAGTTGGCTAACAGGAACCCGACGAATCCGAGGTTGTTCTTTGCTGCGATCTGGGCGAAGTTGTTCCAATGTGCTATTGTGTGAACCCATGAGAAGAAGACAATCGACCAAGCCGTCATCTTGTGGAAGGTGATGTTCTTGTCGAACTGTATAATGCCGTTTAGAGGAGTTTTGCGTGCCAGTGAGATGAGCGTTCTGCAGACGGGGAACAGGATCACGGCGATGTCGAAATGCAGTACTAGGGCTGCTGCTCTGGCAATTGGGTATGTGAATCCAAAGGTGTCTCTCCCGTTTTGTAAGTTGTCCTTCAATTGGTAGTTCATGAAACCGAAGGCGAAGACCATTGCGTGGATGGCTGCGAAGACGAAGACGAAACTATCATTATATTAGCAGTTTGCCTAGAGACTGAGGGGTTGCAGACATACAATCGCCTGTATCCTTCGTTGACCATCCACTTGTTATATTGCTCTTTCCAGTTGTATTCCCTCTTCGCCTCAGCATTCATCTCTCCAGACATCAACATCCTCGTCAATGGCGGCCATCGTGATCTCTCGGACGGTCTATCCTCCTCCAAAGCATAAGGGTTTCGAGACATCGCTTCCTGTGTTGGAGCCTTCGCTCGATATCCTCCTAAATTATCCGATCGTCTGTATCCCTCTCTTCCTAAAGTATCGAAATTCGAGATGCAGATGCCGTATTAGATTTATAGTATATACAAAATGTCGTCAGAGCCAGCTGAGAGCTTGGTTTAAGTTGCCAAAGTAGGGGCCAGCCTATGAAGAAATGAAAGACGAAGCCTGCTCACAACATCTGTCAGCGCTCTGCAAAAGAAGGGGGTCAGCGGAGATAGTAGGGTTACATACCTGTAGGCGCCACTGTATATAATGATTACAGGCAAGGCCGAAGAATAGAAAAGAGGCACGCAAACAGTGAACTGAACGAGCAAAGAAAGAATGTAACACTTTATGCGCCCACGAAGTTAAAACAGACCTACCTCTAAGAAAGACTCGTACGAGAAGTAGTAACCCCCAACCCTTCTCGTCTCAAGATTAGGGCAAAGGCACCGGCGCCACTGCCGACTCCCATGGTCGAAACATCAGTGCCTCGCTCCCATGGCCCAGACGGCCGCTTCAGGGTCACATCCCAGCGGGTCTCAGGGAAGCTGCGAGCTCAGCGCGACCAACTCCAGCAAGCCGCTGGCACATTGACAGGACTGGCGGCAGTGACAGGTCCACTATCGCGAGCTCTCAGTCTGTGGCGGGACACGGGCTTGGGCATTCTCTCACTCGAATCAGCCCATTTTTCGTCGGCGAGGAGACTCTCGAGCACTTGGCTACGTCTGTGCAACAATTCGCCGAAGCTCAAGCGGAGGGCGGGGGTTTTCGATTGGTCGGTTGGGGGGTCAAGCGAGGGGAGGGTTGCATGGCGGCGGGGTTTTGTTTGAGGTGCGGTTTCGTGACATGGGTGTGACACGATCTTGATACAGACAACGCCTAGGTCACCGACATCCACACAAATGAGTAGGACTCAGGTTTCCCTTGTTGCAATGCTCGAAGTCGAGGTTTGAGTTTGGAAACAATTCGATTTGTGGTTTGCGGTTACTCCCAAAGCCAAGTCTTATTATCCTTGCCACGCCATGAGCCGCTGACGATCCTAAACACCGACAGCAACCCAGACTGTTAACGTCCTTCGCAACCCTATCTGCAACACTTGTTGGTGTTGGTAGTTCATCCAGTTCCTGACCTCCCTATGTAGCCCAGACAATCGTCAGTCTCTTGGGAGTAACCTTGGTGTTTCTCGGAGGTATGGGCCCACAGGTAACGATCTAGACCGGTGGGTAAAGGAGAGTCGATGGAGTCTACAATAGGGGAGGTGCTATTAATGGTGCCAGAGCTCCGCCAGCTTGCCCATGATCTAATTCTATATTGGGAGTGGTCCGATGGTTTAAACGGGAGTGGTCCGCCGCTATTGAAGGGCATATAGGTAGGTGTATAGGTAGGTGTATAGGAAATGGTAGGTTTAGGTCAGAGTTATTACTATTCGCTTCATTATTTTATCTACATCTCAAACTACGCAGAGTATGTTGCTTCATACTAAAGGTCTAGCCATACAGGCCACGGAGTCACAGCGAGTAAGAATCACAAAAAAGAGATATAATATCGAATATATTAAACTCCGAATGACTACCATCTCCCTCCAACGACATACCACCATCCCATTTGCACACCTCACAGTTCCCAGGCATGTTACGCTCCTCGGAAAAACATCCCCTTGCAAACAGGCCATATAGTTCAGCGATGTTTTAATTGCGAATTTGGAAGATTAAAGTCTGCCGACGCAAGATCATTTAGCCTCCCTGATCCCATCACTGAGCGTAACACCCACCGCGACCCGTCCCCGTTGAAGTCCACAACTTGCTCACTCCTTGCCCTAGAGGCATGCATAACCAGACCGAATGTGTTGACAGGAACAGTTGCGCCAGCTAATCCATAAACGCGAGTAGAGAATATCCCCCATCAGCCATCTAGATAGCGTACTTGCGGGTCCACTCCCTTGCCGTGGCCTCGTACCGGGCACGATCGGTCTTGTAGACGTGTGCGATCTCTGGGACAAGTGGGTCATCCGGGTTGGGGTCCGTCAACATGGAGCAGATGGAAAGCAGAACTGAAACCGTCAGTATTGTGTCAATAACTATATGCCGCGTGTCAAATCATACCTTTGGAGATGGTAAGAGCCGGGCTCCATTGGTCCCTGAGGATGTCTAGACAGATGCTGCCGTTGGAGTTGATATTAGGGTGGTAGATGCGGGTTGTGAAGTTGACCTTCGGAGGCTTGAATGGGTAGTCTGTTGGGAAGTGGATGGCTAAGAAGAATACACCTCCGGAGTATGGCGAATCGGACTGTTCATTGCGTTAGTTACAGATCTCGTCATCGCCTGATGAGTCTCGACCAGACTTAAGTCTGGCTTTGGGTATATCGACGTAGGCAGTTTCGCAGGAATTTCGATTGGAATATACTTACAGGTCCCATAATAGTTGCCTGCCAGTGGAACTATTGATAGATTTAAGTCAGTTCGAATTCTTCAATTTTGATGACCAAATCGGCGCATGTCTCCGTGAAGATAGCGGGCCAGGGGCCAACGGTCGTAGAAATCGGGGTAAAAGGGCACAAACCAAATCATCTCCAATAGGTCCAGCCGAGCACGAGGACGGGGGATCACTGTAACACAAATGTAAGCCAGAGTTCGGCGTCAAGACGATTGTTGGTGGTGTCCACGATGTCCAGTTGACGACCCCGCGTTTGGGCCGACGGCCCCGCAGGGACTCAAAAGGATAAAGTAGACATTCACGATGTGAAGCACATACCGGCCGAGATCGTTCAGTTCCTTGTTAATTCTCTTGAGCGCCATGACGACTGTTGTGTGAGGTTATGAGGGTGTTCGTTCAGTGTCGTGGTGACGAGAAAGTAGGACTGTGAGCGGGAAACGGTTCAGGCTACGGCGGTTAGCGTCGAAAAGGCGAGAGGGGAGCTGAGGCAATGAAGTAAGGCTGAGCTCAGGCTGACAAGGCGTACCTATGGATTTATGGGAATCCCAGGATTCGCGATAATATTTTTGAGGTGACAAGAAGTACCTCAAGATGTTATGAGTTGGTATCAGGGGAAGTTGCGGTGATGTTGTTGGAGCTGAAGAATGGGCCTGCCAACAGAGAGAAAACAGATTTAGCGTCCAGGCTCGCCTCACGCCCGCCGCCCGATCCAACAATCGGCGCCTATGGGTCGCCGTCGAATGATTTACTTTCTACATGGATCTACGGCCTACTATTAAAAATTCACTTAGTTATTAAAGTGATTATTCAATCCACGGCAAAGGTTTCATCAGCCTTACGAATCTGATCTGTGCCTTTTTTATTTATATATCGTACATAATGTCCCGCACCGTGAGAGATTGATATATCCTCCAAGATTGCGAGTCGCTAGCCCCGCCACACCACATCTCACCTATGACGTTCGTTTGATTGTCTGACCGGCAACCGAATAGGGTAATATTGGTCACGAGGGAAATAACCCCTCGGATGTCCCGCAGGCTGGCAGCATACAGTATGGGAAGTGGGGATATAATCAAATTATTTTAGGAATTTTATCTATATATTTTTCCTATGCAAATGCTTGAACACCTGTGATGGCTCTTCCGAGGATGAGTGCTGTGGCGATTGTCAGTAAAATCTTCACGGAGTATATAATCGGATTTGTCAGCTTACCGTGGATGTCGCTTTGCCCTTCATACGTTTGAGTCACAAAGAGGTTGGCCACGTGCCTCCCGATATGGTATTCATCGCTGGCGGCATTGCCACCGAAGATTTCTTGCAGAGTCCTAGAATTTGCCAGAGCACGGTCGCAGTTTTGCCTCTTGATCATACTGATCATCTCTGGTGCCGCCTTGCCCTCGTCCTTTAGCCTACCAACCTGGATACTTGCCAGGATACCAAAGGCAGCATCTGTCGAAGCATCTGCGAGCTTCTTCTGGATGAGCTGGTACTTGGCGAGGGGGTTGCCCTTGAACTGCGTCCTCTCGAGGGAGTATGTCCTCGCTCTGTCGATACAGTCCTCCAAGGCTCCCATCACTCCCCACGATATTCCGTACCGCGCACTGTTAAGGCAAGAGAACGGGCCTCTTAATCCTTCAACCTCAGGGAACATGTTTTCTTGTGGCACCGGGCAGTTGTCGAGTTGAATCATACCCGTTATCGATGCCCTCAGACCGTTCTTGTTCTTAATCGCTGGCGTCTCCAAAGTACCAACTGGACATTGCGATCTCTCAACAACGAACCCTCTGATCTTGCCCGTCTCCTGAAGCTTAGCCCAGATAATGAACACGTCAGCGATTGGCGAGTTGCTAATCCAGGTCTTCGATCCTGAAAGCGAATAGTATCCCTTCTTCGTTGGATGCGGCTTCGCGACAGTCTCCATCGATCCTGGGTCACTGCCGTGGTTTGGCTCAGTCAAGCCAAACGCACCAACCCACTTTCCCTTCGCCAGCGTCGGGAGGAATTTGTCCTTCAGCTCCTGTGTGCCATGCTCGTATATAGGTCCCATAACCAGAGACGACTGGACAGACATCGCTGACCTGTATCCACTGTCCACACGCTCCACAGCTCTTGTGATAAGTCCAGACGCGACGCTGGACACGCCGGCGCAGTCGTAGCCCTGGATCGTGGCTCCAAGCAGGCCGAGCTCGCCCATCTCTTGTAAAATGTTCCTGTCGAAGTCCTCATTGCGGTACGCCTCTGTCGGGGAGTTAGCCATGGACGCTTGGTTCCGGGGGAGCTACAGCACTTACCAAGAACTCTGGGCATCAATTGCTCCTGGCAATATGACTCTGCCGTCTCCGAAACTGCCAATTCCTCCTCGGTGAACAAATTTTGGGAACCTAATGGATCAGTCCATTGGTATTTTGGAGCAGCAGCGGCAGCAGCATAGGCTCTAACTGACGGCCGCGAAGCAGCCGCCAATTGCTTCCCAGAGAATCGGACAAGGGGCTTGAACATCTTGTAGGCTGAGGAGCGTAATATAAAATATATTAACGAGGCAGATAGGTTGTCTTTACTTAAATAACCCTGGATTTCGACTCCTGGCTAGCAGCGGTTATCGATGCTAGTGGCGGCCGTTCGTGGGGAAAGCCTCTCGGCAGCGACAACGGCAAGAAACACTAATTTATACCTCGGCGAGAGCTTAATATTACTCAACTTCACCCGATATCTTACTATCGGTCAAATATAGTGTAATAGAATTCAATAAGATGTATATATTAATTATGTTGTACCTAATTTATGAATTGTTATCCTCGTCAGTTCAGTTTGAGCATAAAACGGCCTTTGGGGATTGTCCACTCGTCTCCAACTCTGCCCCGCACTTCGAGGTGAATCAATGCCTCAGGCACAACTAATTAAGCAGGGGTGCCTACAGATAATGTTCGTCGCGTAACCTATCGCGTCTGAACGTCATTAACGCGGGTCGCGCATCCAAAAGATCTAGAGGTCAAATAAATTTCTCTGCCAACAAAATCGCCCTCCCAGACACGAAACCCGACAAGCCTATAGCTGAAATTTACGGCGCAAAGACACTTAACCTGCAATACCTAGAGGCATCGTCACCATGGGTATTAAGCAGCTTTTCTCAATCATCCGCGATGAAGCCCCTCAGGCCATCAAGGAGGGCGAGATCAAAAATCAATTTGGGCGGAAAGTAGCGATTGTACGACTTATTGAACCTCTCATATCTTGCACTAGCTAATATTCTACAGGATGCGTAGGCAACCCATGTTACTTCTCGTCGATTAAATCTAATCTGACACCCCGACTATAGCTCCATGTCAATCTACTCCTTCCTCATCGCCGTCCGCTCAGGGGGCGAGCAACTAATGAATGAGTCCGGAGAAACCACCTCCCATCTCCTAGGCATGTTCTACCGCACCCTCCGCATCGTCGACAACGGAATCAAACCCGTCTACGTCTTCGACGGCGCGCCACCAAAACTCAAGTCCGGCGAACTCGCCAAACGATTCGCTCGCAAGGCAGAAGCGACTGAGGGACTCGAAGAGGCGAAGGAAACGGGAACAGCTGAGGATGTGGAGAAGTTCTCTAGACGCACTGTTAGGGTGTCGAGACAGCATAATGCGGAGTGCCAACAGCTCCTTAAGTTGATGGGGATTCCGTATATCATTGCTCCGACTGAGGCGGAGGCGCAGTGTGCGGTGCTGGCAAGGGCGGGGAAGGTGTATGCTGCTGCGAGTGAGGATATGGATACGCTGTGCTTTGACTCGCCGATTCTCATTCGCCATCTCACTTTCAGCGAGGCGAGGAAGGAGCCTATCCAAGAAATCCACGTCGATAAGGTTCTCGAAGGATTGGGCATGGATCGCAAACAGGTACTACTCTCTCTCTCTCTCTATTATCTCTACCTCATTTAGCCCTCGAATACTGACCCATCGTCCAGTTCGTCGATCTCTGCATCCTCCTAGGCTGCGACTACCTCGATCCCATCCCCAAGGTCGGTCCCAACACCGCCCTCAAAATGATCCGCGAACACGGCTCCCTCGAGAAGGTCGTCGAGTGGATAAACAACGAGGGTAAGAACAAATACACCATCCCCGAAGACTGGCCCTACGCCGACGCACGCGAGCTCTTCTTCAACCCCGACGTCCGTCCCGCCGACCACGCCGAGTGCGATTTCAAATGGGAGCAGCCCGACGTGGAAGGGCTCATTAAATTCCTCGTCGTCGAGAACGCGTTTTCGGAGGAGAGAGTCAGGAGTGGGATTGCGAAGTTGCAGAAGAATCTGAAGTCGAGCCAGCAGGCGAGGCTAGAGGGGTTTTTTAAGCCGATTCCGAAGACGGAGGCGGAGATTAAGAATCTGAAGAGGAAGAATGAGGAGAAGGCGGAGGAGAAGAGGAAGAAGGCGAAGGAGGAGAAGAAGGCTAGTAAGGCGAGTAAGGCAAAGCCGAAGATGAACTCTTAGGTGGTTCGGAAAACACTTGTTGATGCGAATGGATGTCGGGATGG
>JPKD01003235.1:0-10830 GCA_000750935.1 Pseudogymnoascus sp. VKM F-4519 (FW-2642)
CCGTGGTCTTGCGACTTGTGACAAGTGTCCGGATTGATTTGTCATCCGCCTTCGATATCATAACCACGACCACATCACTTCCTGTTTATCATTTTTGCATAATAATTGAACAGTTTTAAATTTACTATTTTATTGTTCAGATAACAACTCTGGATCTCTGATATTTTATGGCAAATCTTTTCGCTGGTCAGACCTGGTTAACTCCTTAATTCTGTCTGGTTAACTTCTTAACTCGGTCTGCCTGATGACTCTCACCGGCGAGGAGGGGCTGAGCATCACAAAACCGAACCAAGCCTCAACGCTGAGCCAATATAAATTATATAAAGGGGCGAATTAATAATTCTCTCAGATAGAATAATAGTCCACAAGAGAAATATCATTTATATGAGCGCCAATATGTCCGAACAAGTAAAACCGAAAGTTCCCTACCGCGAAATCCGCGCGCAGTACGACGACGATACAATCACAGTCTACCAAGCCTACTCCGCATCAATCGCCAAAGCGGCAGTAAAAGAACAGAAACTCTCTGCCTCGCCGGACTTCTCCCTCCAGCGCATGACCTGGATCAAGCCGAGCTGGGCGTGGATGATGTACCGCTCAGGCTACGCAACCAAAGACGCACGACAGTCGCACATTCTCGCGCTCAAGATGACGCATAAGCATTTCCAGGAACTCTTGAGTCTCGCCGTAGTTTGTGGGGGCGGAGCGCTGAGTGAGGAGGATAGGGCGAGGGCGGTGCGCGTACAGTGGGATCCGGAACGGGACCCGGCGTTGGGACAGCTGCCGTATCGGAGTATTCAGATTGGAATCTCGAGGGACATTAGTAAGAAGTGGTCTGAGGAATGGATCGAGAGTATTGAGGATGTGACGGAAATGGCGACTAAGCTGAAGGAGGCGGTTGATGGTGAAAGGGAACTGGACGTTGAAGAGCTCGTCGACAGGGGGCTTGTTCCCATAGAGAGGCCATATAATATTCCACAGGAGCTGAGAGAGATACTGCGGATGGACTGTGAGTAGTTTAGGCTTGATGATAGAAATAAGGTTTTGACTATCATATTTTAAGTTTGACTAGATGCCCCGCGTGCCTGGCCGCGGTGTGGGGTCGACGACAACTTTGATAAAATATATATCGGATTTCTTTAAGAACCTCGGTTCATTTTCACGCTAGTGTATACTATCAAAGAGCTAAATTTTACGTTCCTTGCCAGTCGCTACAAAGCTATAGTTTCTTTAATCTCCGTGGCAAGACGATCGTTCCTGCTTTGTAAAATCTGACTCACAGTGTTAGTCTAGAAATACTAAAGAGGCTAAAATGGCACTGGTGTCATAGGTAAGCATGCTAGTGTTAACGGAACTGCCCAAGGTCTCACTTTCCTTCCTACAACTCTATTACTTGATTCTATGATTTTAAGCACTATCATCGACAGGCCCTTCTTTAGCCACAGAGAGCACCATGGGCGCCTCTCAGAACCCGACAACCGGCTCGAGCCCGTCTACAGCCCAGGACTCTGATAATCCAGGCTTAACAGCTGACGAACTTCCAACCCAACCTAAATCTCAGAGCCCAACCAAGCGCCCACCGAGGAACTTGGCCGCTGAACTCACTCCGGACAAAGGGTTTCCAGAGACCGACTTCGTCAACAGCTTCGCCGAAGATGATTCACGCCGCTCTCAACGGGCTAGGAAGCCGATAACGAAGATGGACTTCGAACCGGTGCCTTCCCCACATAAACCACCGAAGACGAAACTACGGGCGAGAAAAAACCAGCCCAAACGGCCGCGCGTGACGGCACCCAGCCCATCATCGGCCGAGGCAAGCTACACAGACACTGGCCCTGACAAAGCGCCAAAAGAGGCCGAAGCCGGATCCTCACCAGTAGGCATATTGGAAACCGACACGGGGCAAGCCTCCGAAGCCTACCTCTCTGAAAGTGACACACCTGGCTTTCCAACTACACCCTGTGACTGCTGCAACGATGTGTGCCTCGACTGTGTCAGCCTAACTATGTCGGCCGTCAACTTACTCAAGTCCCCCGACGACCGCAACACTTGGTACATTGGCCCCTATGGAATGTTTGAAATCGGGCCACTGCGCTTTCCGCGGAGTCGGAAGAGTGTGACGTACGTGCGTGGACGGATGTCCGCGGAGACGTGGGCTACACGTGCGGATGCTGAGGCGGCGGGGGTCGAGTTGGACTCTGAGACAGAAGATGAGGATGATGTGTCTGTGCGGGCGAGTCCGGTGTAGAGATGGGACATGGGGATGTTGCGGCGGCGGCATCGAGGTTGTATTTGATGATGGAACCCGAGGATGACGAGACTGTGGATGAGGAGGGCGGCGAGGATGGAGAAGAGTTGGAAGAGGTGGACTTGGAGGATTTAATTAAAGAGTGGCGCGATTTTTGTTGGTACGCAAAGAAGAACGGCTGGGTGCCGTGGCTGGACGCCTTTGCAAGGCCGCCGCATATTGACAGAAAGAAGTGGAACGAGCGTTCACGGCGGAGGGCGGCTGCGTTAAATGCCAGACATGAGGCAAGAATTGCAGCTAATCGGGGGAGGAGCCGGCTGTAAGCTGTATAATGGAACGGTTCTTGGGGATGGCGAGCTGTATTTGCATTTTTTTTATACTTAACTCTATGGAGTTCATATTGTATTTAATTCTACTTTTTGTGCCGAGTCTTTGCTCCCTGGCTTGGCAAATGTAGCTGCAACGATCATGGGGAAGACGGCTGTGGCTTCACAATATACCTAGTTTTGGTCAGCATGCAGTCTTTTTAAGCATCGAGCATATCATACCTTTACACTTGCAGCATCCACCTTGATCTTCCCCCAGCTAACTGCCTCATCTGGCCGCGCTCCCGCATCACTTCCATCAAACTCTTGCGCCGTGTTGATATATACGGCGCTCTCAGCACCATTGCGCATTAGACATGCATTCGCAATATGGTGCTTTACAACACCACCGCCCAAAATCACCATGCCCGCCCTCTTTGCGCGCACTGCAATGGTGTTTATGCGGCGAATATCCTCCACTATATCGATGCGTAGTTGCGCTGGCGAGGACTTGAAGGTGTGGAAATACAGCATATCACCCAGGCTGCCATCGGTGAGTGCCGGGCAAAACACAGGGATGTTGTTCTTGTAGGCCCAGTAGTAAACGCTTTCCTCGTTATTGATCTCCTTTCCTAGGCGGTGGATGACCTTCGATGGCGTCCAGTGGAATTCTGCTTCGGTCCCCTTGGCAGCTTCTTGTTCCGACAACATGGCGTCGAGGATCGGTACGACCCAGTCTTCGAAGGCACAGTAGTTGGCATTGGGAACCAGCAGGTTTCCAATTCTATTCAGGCCCTTGGCTCGCAGCTCGGCTCCGGGGGTCGAAAATGCACCCATGTAAGTGCTTCCGAGACACTTGATAAAATCCTCCTCGATGCCGCCAGCCGTTGTAACTATTGCCGAGACATGGTTGTGTTGTACGAGGTATCGGAGTGTGCCTCGGAGGCCGGAGGAGATGAGGTTGGAGGTGTATCCGAGGAATATTGTCGTTTTGTCAGACGTCTCGGGGTCGCGCCATTCTCTCTAGTGGATGATTAGAGAGGTAACGACGAGAGATCAGAATTACTTACCATGTCATTAATAATTTTGACTGCTTCGCCGATAGAGCTTGCCTGGAAACCCATGTTGGTCATTCCTGCGATGAGGTCCTCCACAGTAATTTTGCTGTCAGCGAAGGCGTTGAAGTCTAATTCCTCAACCTTCTTGGAGCCGGCCGGCATCTCCTCAGATTTCACGAGAACTGCCGCGGCCACCGACTCAGGCACTGTCCCTCCTCCATTGGTCGCCATGGCGTCAGCGACGGAAGTCTGAATGAATATAGGAATATATAATTCAAATATCTCCTCCCATGCGGCAGGATGCTGAAGATGTAGTAGCGAACGGTATCCTAGAGGCCCAGGGGGGGAGAAGCTTCGAAATAGTGCCGAATTACCCCACGTTGCCCCTCTAAAAGTGACGAAACTTTAAAATAATAAATGTTGCAGAAAAGGTCTGATAACTCAAGGAGAATAGGGCAATATTAGACCTTCAGCATTTATAACATAAATCAGAAAAATTCAGATCTAAAGAGGCGTCTTTGGTACCTGTGTTCCTTCCTCGTTGAGTGGTAGTGACTGATATCGAATATCGAATATTGGCCGATATAAATCTTTATCGCGCTTAATCGGCGAACGGAGTCACAACGATACCCGCAGGCGCTAGCGGCCGCCTGTTGCGGCTACCATGCAACCACCAGCGACCACAACATGCAAGTTCTGCATGGATTCCTTGCGCTAACCAAATAGGATCTAGTCTACAGCCGTTCGAGATCAAACGCTGGACGATGTATACAAGTCCATCTTCAATTGCATTTACTACCATCAACAACGACCTCTGCTCTTGTGACGCCCATCAACAACCATCGCGGCGCCTCTAATATTCTTTATCGACTTGTCTTATTTGTAACTTCAAGAGCTTCGAGGCGTTTGGCTGTCTATATTACACTTAACACAACCGCAGAGTACCGTTCAGGTACCGAAAGCCAAGTCACTTCACCCCAGCTTCAACTGCCGCGGTCTGGTTGCCCTGGTCTCAAACACATCCGGGCCATCGCCCCTAAATATGAATGTAGGTGCATCACTATGTATGTGTATGCGCCAGACTCTGACGACGTTCGACTTAGGTCTCGATATGCGCAGCCTGATTCGGCTGGCGACTCTCGGCGATCTCCTCGCGACAGATCACCAGCTCGCCACAGCGACCAGCGCGATGGAGGACAATTCAATGGACCAGCCCGTGGAGTAGAAAACAACTACCGCCCCGGTCTCGACAGTCGAAGCAATAGCAACTTCTCGCCCCGCGACAACTATCGCGATTCGAGTCGTGGCTCGATGAGAGACTTCCCGAGTCGAGAACCCCCTCGAGGCCCAAAGGCACTTGGCGACAATATCCCTAGCGGACCACGCGTCAACAGCTTCTCTGGTGACTTCAGAGGCCGTGGACGAGGACGCGGACGTGGGTGGCGAGACGATAGCCGCGATAGAGGCCCACGCGACATCGATCGCGACTTTCGCGACAGACGAGACGATAGAGGGCCGCCACCGCCATTTCGTGATGAAAGGAGTCACGACAGGGAATGGGAGGACCGGGATAGACTTGATCGAGATAGGCGCGACAGCTTCCGAGGCGGTCGCGCTTCGAAGATTCGCCCCAGCTCTCCTCGAGGGAGACCACGGTCACCTGTCCGGAATGATTCCCGTGATGCGACAAGGGGTCGCGGGCGTGGTCGCGACGACTGGGAAACTCGTGCTGGAAGAGGGCGCGGCATGTACTTTGATGGCCGTGGCGAGCCTCGGGGACGGCGCAGCCGTTCACCGGAGCGTGGCGACCGACCTCGCCAGGACCGCCCGGCGGACTCTTGGGACAAAACATACCCACAGAGGCCCACTTCTTCAGTCTCAGTATCGCAAACACGAGAGAATCCTTCGCCTCCTCCGCAGGCACCCGAGGTGCCGGCTTTTGGATCAGTTATCAGTGGCACGGGCGGCGGGCAAACGGCGGTGGGATCAGCTCCAGTCGCAATACCAACTGGCCCACGAAGTGAGAGACCCCCTGCCTCGCATGGCGGGCGCCAAGAATACCCAGGGAGCATACAGTGGACTAACCCAAAATTTGTAGCTGCACCTTCAAAGCCTGATGCAGCGACCACATCGCCCGTTGATAGGAAGGCGGAGGAGCAGCAAAAGTTTGCATCTTCAGAACCACCAAAGGATGTATCAAATGATGTTGTTGAAAAGCGCGAGCCAGAAGCTCCCACAGGTGACGATTCAACTATGATGGAGGCGGGCGAAGTGGACGAATCACCCAAAGTGGAAGAAGTAACAACGCTGACATGGAGACCACCAACAAACTACGTAACTCCAGAAGACGAGGCATCTGACTCCGATATTGACGATGATTATTTCGAGGACGAGATTTCGAAAGTGAAGAGCCAGCTTAGCCAGGGCGTTGCCAAGAACACCGTCGAAATCTTCGAATCAGTTTCCATTCCATTCAATAACATGTCACAACTACGGTCACCAGTTCCTCCACCCGCGCCCCCAGAGCCATCGCCATCTATTGAAGCAAAGGAGAATGTTCCGGTAAAGACGACGGATGCGCCAACCCCTATGGCATTAGACGACGTTCCTGTTATCAGCGCAGATGTTGAGGTGCCCGCCGCTATCTTGCCGCCAGTCGCGAAAAAGTCTCCCGAGGTTTCCACCCCGTTAGTCGAGCTGGAAAACCTTGCTTTGGATGTTAAGCCGGTAGCTCAACCAGAAGAAATCGAACCAGTCGAAGACAGCATCATGACTGAGCCAATGCTGGAAGTAGTCAGAAAGAGAATGGCGACGCCCCCGATCGCAGATTTACCATTCGCAGTCACTACCCCCTGGCAACAAGAAACAGGTTTCTTGAAAGGGATCGAATCGGATCCTGATGTGATGGATTTCCTAGTTGCAAGCCTCACCATGAAAGCCGATATGCGCGACAGGGAGATCGAAGAGAATTCGCAGATATACAAGCAAAAGTATAAGGATTGGATCGACTTTCACAGATCTGATAATCCGCTTGCAGTTCGGTGCCGGGAAAGGTGGGAAGCCAACAGAGCTGCAGAAGTAAGCCGTGCTGCCAGCGCTCAGCCGGCTGAAAGCAGAACCGAGGGCCGACGGGCTGTGAGCAGATTTGCTACGGAACGTGATATCGAGAGGCTGCTGAGACAGTCGGAGATTGAGGCGACTGAGCAACGCAAGCGCCAGGATCGTGCTGCTAAGGCAAAGGCTGCCAGCGAGAAGGAAGCTGGTATTCCCGATATGCTAAGTATAGAGGACCGAGAAGCCACCCGCTATGGTGACTATACAAACCTGGTCGCTTCTGACCGGGCATTGGCTATGTTCGAAGTCCTGCCCCCTATTGCCGATTTCACAGAGTGGGAAAGAGAAACCTTTGAGAAAACCATGTTAGATTACCCAAAACAATGGGGCAAGATCGCAGAAGCGTTGCCGGGACGGAATTACAAGCATTGCATTCAGTACTATTATCTTGTCAAGCATGAGCTGAAGCTCAAAGAAAAGCTGAAGAAGCAAATCAGGGGCAAAGGCAGGAAGCGCAAGCCTAAGACGAGTGTGCACACGGTTGCCCTTGGGCGAGAGGAGGTCGAAGAAGAACCCACTGAGGGCACAACTGACCGTCGCCGGCCAAGAAGAGCAGCTGCGCCTATCTTTGGTGGTGCCGAACCTGCCCCAAGCGAGTCCGATACTACTCCAGCACCAACACCTGCGAGGCGCGGTGCTGCGACTCCAAAAGAGGGCGAGCCTACGACTACTGGAAAACGCAAGGGGAAGGCGTCTGGTACCCGCGAAAAGGCCACGAAGCAGCCAAAGAATAACCAACTGCTGGCCGCTGCTCCCAATGCCGCCCCAAAGAACCAGGAGACGAAGGTTCCACATGCTATGCCAATAATTAAGGAATGGCAGCAGCCAATTGTTCCGCCTCCCGAGCCCGTCCGATTCACTAGCCAAATTGCTCCGTGGGATGGACCGGCACCAATACTCCCTCCCTATGTCCCGCCAAGTGTCGTGGCCGAGAAACCAACAGCACCAATTCCTTCTGGGCACGATGTTGTCCCCCAGGGCTACCCTGTCCCGGAGCACGTTGGAGCGTTACCGCCAGGATCAGTATACAACCCAGACCCCCAGAATCAGCGGAATACAGCTGCGCCAACATCAAGTTATTGGAGTGTTCCCGAACAGAACGACTTTCCAATGCTCATTGAATACTATGGGACTGATTGGCACGGGATTGCAAAGTGGATGGCTTCCAAGACCCATATTATGGTATGTACCGCAGCCTCTTATAACACCAGTTGATTTGATTTACAGCTAGCCTGTTGCTAACAATCGACAATAGGTTAAGAATTATTATCAACGTCAGATTGACTCCGGGAGATCCGATTTGGAGGAGATGGCTCGGGTTGCTGATGACAAACGAGCTAGAGGAGAAAATCTAGGTCCCCCACCTGCCCAGACTAACCATCCCATCAAAAGAAAATACGATGGCCCTTCTGGATCGCCTCAGCGCCCCCTTGGCCTCACTTCTCTGGATGATATGGACGAGATGTATCTTGGTGGACAGTTACCTCCGCAGACATCTACGGGCATGCTATTCACAGGAGGAATGCCCCCAAACCGATACGATGGATTTACGAATCCGATTGGCAGGCCAAGCAGTTCCATTGGCACATTTGAACAAGACGAGAAACCCCCAACTTCGCATGCCTTGCCTGGGCAGCATGCACCGTCGCCACAACCAGGAGGCCCACGATATGCCCCTCTGGCTCAAGCAGGCTCTATTTCTCAGGCGTCAAATGCTCCGTCTCGGTCGGTCACTGCTCCTAGTAAGCACCTACCACAAGCACAGCAAATTGTGCAGCAAATGCAGCAGCAACGCCCGCCACGAGGACCGACGCTTGGTTATTTCAATAGCGACACCAATAGACCTATTGTACGAGCATCATCTATTTCAAATCCGTCTCCTCAGCCAATTCCTGCTTCCGATCAAGCTAGAACCACATCGCGATCCCACCTGGTTGCACAAGAAGCCCAGGCCGAAAGGCAGCAAGCTCTGCGCTTGGAAGAGGAGCAACGCCTGCAGACCCGCCAGCAACAGTACAGGATGAAGCAAGAAACCGATGTGCCGGGTACGACTCAGTTCGAACAGTACCCCCAACAAATACCACAGCACCAGCAACGTGGCCCTCCGATGCATGCACGCACCGAAGCAATGTCACCTGTTCGCGCTGAGGATAGTAGACGTGCAAATATTAGCCAATACCCTCCACGAAACTTTCAGCCATCACGAAATGCACTTGGTGATTTGAAAGCTAGCACAGGACCATCGACTCCAACTTCGTTAGCATCGCCAGGGTCATCTCGAGGTGCCCCAATTGCACCACCAACCCATCAACATTCCCCCCCAGTTCACCAGCAGCCTCCATCAGCACCTCCGCCACAGCCACAGCCTGTTGCGGCTATTCGTCAACAAGAGACTGTCCGGAAGACATCCAGCATTATGTCATTACTTAACGATGAACCAAGCGAACCAGTAGCTTCAAAACATGCTCCCGAACCGCAGTCGGCAATGAAACCCTCCCCGTCACCTGCTCCGCATCAGCCGATGTATCAACCGCGCCAAGCAGCGCCACCACCGACGCAGCACCTTCGACGAGAGTCATCGTTGACTGATATTCGCGGAAAGGCACCACCCCAGTCGACACGCCCTCCTAGCACGGCACAACCACCAGCTATCAGGCACAATGACATGGCATACTCTCCTATCATCTCAAATCAGAATCAGCCACAGTCAAGGCAACATGTTGGCTCTCCGTTAGATTCAACTGCGCCTGATCGCGGCGAGTATTATGCTCACCAGCAATACATGATGCAACAGCAACAGCAACAGCAGCACCAGCAGCCTCCAACCAGCTCGCCGCAGACGCCAATTCCTTACCAACCTCAACAATCCCAACAGCCTCCCCAGCAATCTCAACCACCTCAGCACCCAAGCCATCGTCAAATGGCGTTTGGCACATCTAGCCACCGTTCTGCGTCTCCCAGTGTGGGATACTCTCATACCTCCCATCACGGATCTAGACACGGTAGTTTTGATGCCCGACAGCAACAAGGGCCTCCTCCGACGTCAACGCAGGGCCCGCAACAGCCGGGTTATGGCACTGCCCAACATCCAGGACCAGCTATGTCACCTCCATACCAGCAACAAGCGCCCCAGCAACACTCGCTTCAGCCCCCGCGCTATATCAGCCAACCTCCTTCGTCGTCTCAAGCCCGAGCCTCTCCCCTCGGACAACACAGCGCGCAAGCCCAGCAGATGCCGCCACAAGCTGCTCAGCACGCATATGGCCAACTGCCGCCTCATCGTGCTCAACAACCTAGCCCCGCACCAGCTGCGCAAAGGTCGTATACCCCCGTTTCGTATGACCGACACCCGGGACCGTATGCACCGCCGCCTCCGCAACAGCCACAGCCGGATAGGTTGACTCTCCAACAGCAGAGGCAGGAAGAGGAGGCGATGCTTAGACGACAGCCGATGAGGGATGGGTATGGTGGGCCTGGTCCGGTGATTGATCGGAGGGCCGAAGAGGCGTATCAGCGGGACTTGGAGGAGAGGAGGTTGATGGAGGGGAGAAGGGTGATGGAAGAGAGGAGAGAAATGGATGAGAGAAGACATCAGGATGAGAGAAGACAGTTGGGTGACCACAGACAGTTGGATGAGCGGATGCTAGAAGAGAGGAGGATGATGGAGGAGAGGAGACAGATGGAACAACAGAGACGACATATGGATGACCGGGATTTCAGGCGGCAATAATTGTAAATAGTATCATTAATAAGATAAGTGCACGACTAACGTGTATATGAAAAGCGTATTATGTGCCAACCGCGATCCCACATTTATTTTACTAGATTCTATTAATTGTGGCATACTCGTACCTTATTTATAACAAGTTTGTCATTATGCGCGCGGCTCTTGCCTTTCATACTCGTCTCGGATAAATAGCGGGTCCAGCCGCCGACAGATGACGACGAGCACACCCCGCCAACCTGGGTCCAACCTCCACCTCGACACTCACGCATGCGCATCAACAAACCACCACGATGCCGGTAAGCAACACTCCCATTGCAGCTCTTCAATTCCATCACATCACGCATCTCTGCCTTCCTCCCTTTCCTACAATCCCCCACG
>JPKD01003236.1:0-10913 GCA_000750935.1 Pseudogymnoascus sp. VKM F-4519 (FW-2642)
GGGACGGGAGGGGAGGGAGGGGAGAGGGGGCGTGAATCTGGATTTGTCCGAATGCGAGTTCGAAGCCTGCTGGAGCCCATTTGGTGGCTTTGGTCAGGGTGAAGGTGAGTTCGACGTAAGACTCGGTGTGTATCCCCGACAAATCAAGGGATTTAATCTCCACCTCCGCCGTCGCCCCCGGCTTGATACCCCTTGGTATTTCCACCCCCCTCCTCCCCGACGTCGCCACCCCGTCACTGACGATGGAGTACTCACACTTCAAATGATCGAGGGTAGCGAAGTCGTAGCGGTTGATGATTCTGATTTTCTGGGGCGTGCTGCCTTCGGAGAGGACTTGGACGGGCTCGATGGCCTTTTTGTACTCTGTTAGGCCGGGGGTGGGGGTGTGGTCGGAGAAGAGGAGGCCGTCGAGGACGAAGTGCCCGTCGTTGGGGAGGTCGCCGAAGTCACCGCCGTAGCCGTAGTATTCCTCGCCGTCGGCGGTTTTGGTGCGGAGGCCCTGGGGAGGAGGTCAGATGTGCGCTCAAGAGGGTTATTGCTTGGGGGGGTTGGAGACTTACGTGGTTCGCCCATTCCCATACGAAACCGCCTTGGAGACGGGGATACTTGTAAAATGCATCAACATACTCCTTAATCCCCCCCGGTCCATTCCCCATCGCATGCACATACTCACACAACACCATCGGCTTCGCCTCCTTATTCGTCGTCACGAACTCAATGAGCTGCTCCACACTGTGATACATCCTGCTAAACACATCCGTGCTCTCGGCATTAAAATCAGCCTCATAATGCACTGGCCTCGTCTTATCATACGACTTGATAAACTCGTACATCGACTTGTGGTTTCTTCCGTATGCCGACTCGTTGCCGAGAGACCAGATGATAATGCTGGGATGATTCTTGTCACGCATCACCATCTGCCGCGCGCGGTCAACATAAGCCTCTTTCCACTCGGGGTTATCGCTCGTCCAGGACGCGAAATCGGTTCCCAACTCTCCCATGCCGTGGCATTCGAGGTCAGCCTCATCAAGGATCCAGAGACCGAGTTCGTCAGCTAAGTCGTAGAGACGGGGATCGTTGATGTAGTGGGATGTTCGGATGGCGTTGATGTTGTGGGTTTTCATCATGAGGAGGTCTCTGCGGAGGAAATCGTAGGGGACGGCTCGGCCGTGGTCGGGGTGGTGCTCGTGTCTATTAACGCCGCGGATGACGATTCGTTTGCCGTTGACTTTGAGGAGGCCGTCTTTGATTTCTACTTGTCGGAAACCGATGCGTTGGGATATCACCTGTTTTTCGCCGACTGAGATGACGAGTTTATACAGGTAAGGGGTCTCGGCGGTCCAGAGGTGCGGTTTCTCCATGGAGATCTCGAAGAAGACTGTGGAGAGTGGTGAAGTCTGCTCTACCGTTTTGAGAGGTTTCGATTCGTCATCAAGGAACTTGACTTTTATCGTAGCCGGCTCGCTGAGCTCGACTCGGAGAAATAGAACTGCGTTCTTATAATCATTCTTCGGGGTAGTCTCAACCTTGAAGTCCTTAACATGGACTTTAGGAAACGCGAAGAGATTCACATCTCTGAAGATGCCGCTCAACCACCATTGGTCCTAAACAACCGTGTTAGTACCTCATTCCCAGAAAACACTGGCACAAGCACCTACCTGATCCTCAAGATACGACCCATCACATCTCTGATAAACCCGTACGGCAATCCTATTCTTCCCCTCTTTCAGAAACTCTGTGACATCCCACTCACTTGGGTTCCTCGCCCCCTGACTATACCCCACCTCCCTCCCATTAACCCAAACATGAAACCCCGAATCCACGCCCTCAAACCTAACTCTCACCTGCTCCCCCCCTTCCATCCAACTCTTCGGGACCTCAAAATCCCTAACATAATGCCCCGTCTCATTCTCATCAAACGGCACATTCGGCGGGTCGACCGGCCACGGGTAATTCAAGTTAGTGTACTGCGGCCCCTTTCCGTGGCCTTGAAGTTGCCACATCCCGGGAACAGCGATGTCGGACCATTCTGAGGTGTCGAAATGGGAGGCGTGGAATTCTTCAGTGCCGGGTGAGAAGGGAGAGGGCGTGAGGTGGAATTTCCACGTGCCGGAGAGGGAGAGGGTGCGGGATTTCGTGACGTCGCGGGTTAGGGCGGCGCTTTCGCTGGGGTAGATGTGGAATGTGCCGCGGGGTGGGAGGGTGTTCTTGTGGAGGACGCTGAGGTTGGACCAGTCTGGTTTGGTGATGGGAGGATGGCTCTGTTCCTCTCCGGGGCCATGCATCTCATGAGAGACCTCTGGAATCACTGCTGACTCCATGGAGTTTGACATGATGAATATTTTAACCGGCTTTTCTTTCTTCTAATGTAACTGCTCACTTCCAGACAAATATCGCGGTTATTATATCAGACGTCTTCGAGAATGCGGGGTTCAATGATAGCAAGCCGCACAGGTACGATATTAGAATCAATCAAGAAGTTGTGAAGTCGTCGGAACAAACGGGTTAACAGCAGGATATAATTGACATCTTATTTATATAAAGCCTGAATGTCACCGTATCAAGTGATAGTTTTACTAGAAAGGTTGATGAGACGACGAGGAGCTGTCTCACGAGTCGTTGATGACGGGCTGACCGGATTAAGCTGTCTGAGCCAATGAGCGGGGTTGCTGTGCAACCTCGCGTTAGCGAATACTGTGAGGTCCTGAGAGCCACTCAGTCTCCAAGTCACTTCGCCATGTCTGGTGATAAAACACAGATTTAATGCAATATACAGTATATAAAATCGAGTACGAGACAAACGTCATACATGAGTTAAAAATAATATTACATTTTTAAGCAATATCAAACATGAAATCGATCGTTAAGTCTACCATCAGATCTAACCAACTCCACTACATTTGTTCGTCAAGTTCATTCTCATCCCGTGCCTCATAGTATCCATATCAGATACCTGACTAACCAGTCAACAGAGACATTTAATTAAGTGTATTGCCAAGCGCCAGCATCGTTGTTTGGCTGCGCAACAGCAATGAGGCCCTTCAACTCAACGCAATCGGTCTGGTTGAACCCAGGAGTGCGTCCGTAGATGCGGTGAGTGGCCGTGGCATCGACGTATTCCGAGACCTTAGGGCAAGCAACAAGGCCAGCTAGGACATGTTAGTTATCCGTCACAAAGAAGTCGGGGTAAGGACTAGACGCTACGTACCAAAGGTTGGGTGCTCGGGAGTCTCCCAGCTGACAATGGTCTGGTTGACTCCATTGCCATCAAGAGTGGTGTAGGTGGTGAAGCCACCGATGTATGCTCCGGCCGGGATGGAGGCGGAGTGAGCTTGGGTGTAGCTAACGGCTCCCGAGGCCTCGACGAAGGTCTGTTGGCCACCTGGGACGATGACGCTATCAAACTAATCAGTCTCTGTTTCTGCGCTGAGAAGGCGGCGGTCACTTACGACAGGGACATTCCTCCCTTGTACACTACTGTCTCGTTTGCGGCAGGGCAAGTGAGGTTAGGGATGACAGGGCAGTATGTGGCGGGGCCATCAAGACCGAGGTAAAATCCGAAGCCTGCGGCGTTGACGTCTTCGCCTTGGAGGGTGGATGATGGGTTCCACGCCTTGAGGGTGAAGGCGGTGATTGGGTCCTGAGCAGAGACCTGCGACGAGAGGACGGCGCCGACGACGGCGGCGGAGGTGGAGAAACGCATCTTGTAGTTGTTGCAAGTTGGGAGAGCTTGGGAAGATGAGGAGAGAGAAGGGATAGAGGAGGGCGCTGGACAGGATTTATATATCTTGTTCAAGCAAGGCCCACAGTGACGATGCCTAGGAGGGCGGGTCCAATGCGACGCGGGGAAATGGAGATGCCAGTCTACCGGACCTCCGTGTGGAACAAAAGACCTGAATTGGGCCGCTTGAAATTAAGGAAACAGGCGGTACGGGTGTCGTATATCGGGAATAGGTTATGGGACGGGGTGGTTATGCTTACATTGGCTATGTTCCAGGATTAGGATGTTTGTGATCATCATTGAATGGCCTCTTTCAGCCTTAATCGCGGAGCATGGAACCCTGGATGAGCAAAGGGTGGATACGTTAAACAAGCCTCCCGCAGGTCGCGTAACAAGGTTATATTGTACTGATTGTTCTATACTGCGACTCCCGTATGATGAACGATTTCTCATTGTGTTCCATGGTATGAGATTCTTTAGCCACAACTTCCCCGTCCGTTTCTAATCACTATTTCCATTAATAGAACCTATTTTACGCCTCTATTAACATTTCCATAAGCAATGACAACACACAAGTAGAGAATACCATGTCATTTAGCCTCGGACTCTTGTGATGGGGAAACCTCGTATTGCTGCATAAACTGCAGATCGAAACCGGTTAAAGGTTATCCACATCTCGTAATCGCAACAGCCGAACAATGCCACGCCGGCGGACAGGCCATAATGGCACCACGCCGTCCCTGGTGATCTCTCGTACTCAATGCTGATCGCTTGGTTGGTTGGGAAACACTGAAATGTTTGCCGCGCGATGCTGTTTCCTCGGTGTCCGTTGTTGCCGATATATTGCTCTGTGAACCAAACTTGCTGCTGTTGTATATTGGCGGCTCCGGCCAGCCAGTTATTTATCACCGAGCTGCCCCATGCGGAAGCTCAGATTATGGATGAGTAAAAGTTTGATATCTCAGAGCAAAATGCTGTAAAGGAAGGCCCCAAGTCGTACAGCTGTGCGTCACAAATCTTCCAACACACAATTTTTGCTATAATGTCTACCAAACCACCCTCAAAGAGCGTTTTCAATTTATAAAGATTCTTCCATGATAGCAGGTCTAAAAATCTGTAAGTCGATACTTCATGAAATATTTCATGTTCTTCTGTTCGAGTGATGTTCCATGAATCGAGCTCACTTCCACGTGCCTTAAATGTCGACGACTTCAGTGGACCCCGACGGCAGAATTCTTTCACCGCCCACCCCAACCCCCCCGGACGACTTCAGTCTATCAACATCTCAACTACCGTTTCAGCCCTATGCCTCGAGCCGTCGTCGGCTGATATCCTTTGCAACACCTCACTCAGCGAGGTCTTCTTCTGGCAGGTTCATGCACTGTCTATAAACTTGTGCATTGAAGGGATCCCCCTTCTTTAGGCCGCAATGGGGATATGTTCGTCCTGTCTGGGTCGCGACCGTGGGTCTGAAGAGGTATGTGTTACAGGCCTCACAACCAATTTGAGTGAAAACAGAGATTAATCATACTGGCGCTCTAGGATGATACGTCAAGATTGATCTTTGATGATCCCCTGGCAAACAACTACGGAAGCTTCACCGATCAAAACGTGGTTACAACACAGGCCGATCCGCAGGATGTGCAACGCGAAAGTGAGGCTTTGCAGAATATTGTAGCAGAGACTTCCAAGTATGTCATTCATTGTTCAGATCAGATCATTAATTACACTGTACTAATTAAACCTCAGTCACCTTGTCGACATCTTCGCGATGGCTCCTCAGAACCAACAACGCCCACCAGCCACAACCTATGCCTCCCAAGCAGCGAGATTCGTCACCTACAACGACCTTCTCGGAAAGCCACCCATGGATGAGCCCTATGTGGACACCTCCAGACCTCCAACTGCCGACGGCAAAGACGCCGACTGGCTATCCGACGATGAAGACGACGAGCTATCCGGGAAGAGCCCAGGAATTACCAAGCCAGACGTAGGGCCGTTGCTAGGAGGGTTCGCGGATATGTAGCGCGGGGCAAAATAGGCTACATCCTACACTTGGGGGATTTCGTTTCAACTTTGTACAAAAACAGTAAAGCATCGGCGCAGGGAGTTTATATGCTTTTCGATGATACCCCCGCATATACGTACGGTTTGTCGCATATGTGGGAAAAAGATAATTTTTGCTATTGGGTAAATTCCAGGCATAGCTAGACAGCATCAACTATTTATTATTGGCCCAGGTACAACATTTCCAATGTCTGTTTTATTGATTTCGATGATGAGGCGTGATTGGTGTTGATTTATGTCGGCTTGACAGATTTGCCGGCTTACGACAACTGTGGACCAGTCACTTGTTTGGGGCTGAAGATGACATGTCGCTGGTCATACACCGTGTCAATATATTTGACATCAAAACTGATTTGAAATAGAAAAGTATATAAACATCATAAAACTCCAAGTAGTCTACAACTCTATATATGTACATAAACTCTCGCGATATGACGTAGAGAAAACTGCGAGGGTAGTCCTAGCAGCTGGATATCATATAAGCAAAACACAAAACGCTATCACGTTGTTCTAAAAATAGTCATGATACATGCCGCTAAACCCTTTTAGTACGGGGCATTGGGAAACTGCGCCCTGCCCCCAGCCGCGCCCCCATAGCTGGTATCCGTGTCTGGCCCCACGGTACTGGGCTTATACCCTCCAGAATAGGACGATTCGTGTTCGTCGTCAGCTCCAGGCCTCGCGTAGGCGTTATCGTAGCTAGCGGGCTCGAAGGGGTGGCTGCTGCTGCTGCCTGGGAGTTCGGAATCAAAGCGGCCAAGGCGGTCTAGCTCGTCCTTGTCATTGCCGTGGACGGGGGCATATTCGTCGTCGTGTGGCAAAGTGGAGAAAGCCTCGCGGTCGGGGTCGATCATTGCTGCGTTGTTTGGTATCCGCGCGCCGGGCAGGGAGCCGTGGTTGCGGTAGTAGATTGCGCCGTAGACGGAGATGGCTGATGTGAGAGCCCAGAGAGCACTACATGGCGATGGTTAGCAAGAGATCCCGCTCCCTGGTGTAGGTGTAGGACACGTACAATATGAAAAACCCAAAGCCAACCATGGCCTTTGAAAAGTTGCATGCGCCGAAACAGTATCCGTTGCTGTTCCAGGCAGCGACGGATGCGAAAGCTGAGAGCCATAGGATAGCATATAATACATCGAGTCCGGCGAATACGTATGCGTTGCCCCAGCTGCGTGAGCGAGCAAAAAGAAGTGTCATGCTGTTGTAAATCATCGGTGGAATGGACAAAAAGCACTGTTTGTTTGTTAGTTCTATACGAGGCAAGGCAACACCAAGATTTCAACATACCAATGCAATGTACCACTGAATGGGACCGCCATTTCGTGAACGCTTGGTCATGTATGTGATCGTGATACAGAGGGCGACCAAGGTGAAGAGGGCCTGGGCGCCATGAAGGCCGGTTTTGATCCGAGGGAGGTGAGACGTTAGAGCCATAACTGCGTAAACAAGGGATGGCTCAAATAAAATGTCGTGGTCAGGATCGCTGTGAGCAGAAAAGAAGGAGTAATAAGTAACAGCCGTGAAACGCTCAATATAAAAGACAGCAAAGATATTGTTAGAAGTGGAGTATTGACGCGAAAAGAATGGCAAGGTTATGGAGATGGGCGGAGGAGTGATCCTTCGTCGTCAGCTCAGCCTCGCTTACTGTTGCGATCCACGTTCCTAAAGTCGCCAACGACAACAAATAGAATAAGCGCCCAAATATTTCCCCGCTTTCGTCACGACACCGATCTATCGATCAACAACACCGGTAAATAACTACTATAGATACCGAAACAATCATCTACCTATCTTTCTTCCGTGTCTCTATCTCATGTGTAACGCTGGATGGGAATCCCTTACCCCGCCACAGCTCCCTCCAACCAGACCTGGCCTTTCCGGGTGACAAGAGCCATGTTCAGACTGAACAAGCGCCTCACACCCTATCCGTTGTTTCACCACTCAGCCATACCCGCGGAGCCTCCCTCTAGGCGCTGTGAGTCTATCGGTTATCGCGATGGGGAAGTTGAAGTCACACGGTTCTATCTTTCTCTCCGGTTCCTCGCCTGGCTGTTTCACTATGGGGAGCATCGAGCGGTGAGAGTTTATGGTAAATTCATGTGATTTCATTCGTCATTCATTATTTAAATTTCATTATTCAACAAGGAAAGAGCCCTCCGCAGACCCGGCCAAGGAGATGTTTCCGTGGCACGGCTCGTGTGTGTTTCGCCCAATCTGCCTGTGTTCACCTTCCCAGCGCCAACTATTCCTGAAACGAGTGATGGAGCCTCAAAAACCAAAAAACAAGAACAATACAAAACAGAAAGTAATTTTTGTCATCCTCTCTCCCTGGGTCTTCGGTTAGCTGCTGATCCCAGCGCGGGGAGGGGGAATGTGTACTCACAATTTTCATCACAAGCGGTTCCTCCTATCCAATCGTTCCTCCTCGAGGTTATAGATCTCGCGATCCAGGTCGCTGATGATGTCCTCGGAGGCCTCGATGGAGGCCTTGCGGTTTCGCTCGCTCTTCCATCGCTTGATGCGGTCGACCTCCTTCTGGCGGCGGCTCAATTTGGTTGCGATCTTGTCACAGATTCGGCAGTTCTTGGAGCGGTCCTCGTTGCAGTTCATGACGAGCTTCATACCGCAGGTCTCACCGGTGCGGTACTCCTTGGCGCAGTGCTGGCGGAAGGTGCCCCACTTGTAGTCGCCGCAGCGGTAAAGGGTTTGGTCAAAGAAGCACATTTTGAGATGGTGGAACTGAATTGAAACGTCAGTATGTGCGGCAGGAGGAGTAAGGAGTTCGGACAGCTACCTACTTGGTGTTGCTGTTAAGGCCGAAGTGCAAGGTGGTGTTTCGAAGATGAGAACTTTGAAGTTCTTTGAAGACTCTCTGGGATATCTGCTGTTTGGGTCGAAAGATTGTTCGATGTCGATGTGAGAAGACTGAAGACTGAAGAATGAAGAGCTTTTGAGGAGCAAAGGAGCCAGGTATTTATACCCAAACTCATCCATACTGGGACGGCTTTGAGAACACGACAATGTTTTGATTTGTGATTCCCCGACCACTGACAACTTCTCAGAATTGTCTTACCCTTGTTCAACACGTCGAGGTGCTAGATTGGCAAATGATGCGGCCACCACATCTCCGGAGAAGACCCGCTCGATACCCATGTGAGGCCTCCAACGGGAGGCCCAATTCCACAAACTCCTCGTTCACCAACCGATTTGAACATCTGCCTGCCCGCCACTCGACTTTTGAGCTGACGACTCTCATCCGAGGCCCCTTTATTTCGGCTATTGGCCAATGCACGGCGATATCACTTCACCGATCGTCGATGGACTCGCCCAACCCTGTTCCCGTCTATCTCAGCCGACGAGGCATTTGAGGCTTCACCCTTGCCTCTGTTGAGTTGCATATGCAGTGATATCTGCTATACAATCACGTTATTGCTTTGTTGTCCGACGCCTCCGACACGCTTATACCCTGCCGCGTTCAGATCTTGTCGATCACTGGTGGGAACCTGAACGACAATGGATCACCATATATGCCAAGGCCATACGAGGCCTGGCCTCAGCCTTGATAGCCTCCTTTTACTTGCCTTGGAAAGGTCACACCGAGAAACAGAATCCAGCATCCTACGCTCAATTGAGAAAAACAAGTTTTGGAAGGGTGGCTAGCATCGCCACTCCATGACGGCCCAAAGGACTACCTACTATGGATCTTTGATCTGCGTTGAAGCTACGTGCTTTTCTGCCGATTCGTGCATCAAAGACACGAGCCTTGGATCACTTCCTCTGTGGTCCATTGCGTCTCAAGTCAAAGTCATGGGATCTCCCGGTGGCAAAGAAAAATCAACTTTTTTGTCCTCCTTTTGGGCCACCCGCCTGGCCGGCCGCGTTCATGCAACCACCTTGATGCAGGCCAAGCGCACTGCAAGATGTCAATCCGTTAATCCTCGGCCCTACCCTTGTGATATTCCAACCATTGACAAAATATAGGCATCCGTTGATATTATGTGTTGTCAACTTTGCGGGGGGGGAGGATGCTCGTTCCGTCCGTTCCATGTGCAACCAACACGAGATTGATAATCCCTCTTGGTAAAGCACACGGGATAAATGCCTCTCTCGTCATGGCCTGGGGGGTAGGCCATGACTACCATGTAAGTCTGGGGCGGGGTTGAGGAGGAGTTTGCAACGTGGCGAGCTCAGTCTGGTTGTTCTTCTTTTCATTTCCCCCGGACGCTAGAGCATATCGCCACTATAGGAATCTGGATGATTCTCTATCATCGTCTATCACTTACCGGTCCCTTGGTCCTTGCTCACCTCCTCGTTTGCATCCCACTCTAGCTTTCTAGCTGCGGCTGTATTACAACTTCGTTTACAAAAATTGATCCCAATGGATAGTCTTTGAGGGATATCTACATTCGATAGAGCTGAGTGAACTTGGCGCCATCATGGGGGATTCAATGGTGGGACTGATCAGCAGTCAATATCAAGATGCGAGGCGGACTACATGTCGGCAAGGGAGGTTCATCACAAATTGTTTAGGCAGCCTCTCCCCCCGTCTCAATGCATGTCTCAGGAGGGCTGAGTCGCCAATTAGTATAGCTAGTGAAGCGAAATGTTGGATCTTCTTATTATTGCCTCACTGGTGACCATGTTTACGCGGAATTGCTGGGTATCCGAGCGCCCTTTTCCGCCTGTTTCTCATTAGGCGTCGCATATTGTGGTAAACAAGACCGCCTTTTGACCAAGCGGCGAAACTGGCGACCCCTTCCCAGGCCCCCGAGCCTTGCAGAAAACCATAACAAAGTTCAATCTGAATGCCGTAAAAGCCTCCCTTCTCTAAAATCCATATCCCGCGCTGCACACAAGCAAGCTGCGACGTCAAAATTCACCTCGAAGCTCCCAACCTGATCATTGGGACCGATGCCAATCATGTGAACGCAAGCTCACTCGCGATGGCTGTGGGCGCGCAGCCAATCGTCAGCTCCCAGAGCACTGTGCGCCGATTAAGGTGTGAGTGCAGCCCCGCGAATGTGAGTCGGTGGCCAGCCATTGGTGGGACGCGTTTTGGGGATGGGGGGAAGGGGGGGGCACACCAGAAGGTCGCGAGGCGGCCGGGGCGGCCCTGCGGCGGGGG
>JPKD01003237.1:0-10973 GCA_000750935.1 Pseudogymnoascus sp. VKM F-4519 (FW-2642)
GGGGGGTTGTATTCGAGAGGGGACTTTGTGGTGAGGATGAAGGCGGAGGGTTTGGAGATGGAGGAGTCGCTGCTGCCTTTGGAGCGTTTGGTGGAGAGGGTGGGGTCGATGTTCTCGGCGTCAATGTCGTCGTCGTAGGAGGCTGCCTTGCGTTTTGTGGAGGAGGCGAGGGATTGGGGGAGGGCTTTTGGGTGTTAGATGCGGTGAAGGCAGGAGTGGGCGTGGGGAGAGGAGGGAATTACCATTTTGGCGGTTCTTGAGGCTCGTGAGAGTCTGCAGACGCGAGCTGTTGAGGGGTGCGAAGGGCTGGCGGACAGCACCGACGGCGGGTTGGTAGAGTGTAGAAGCCATCACGAAGGATTGATTGACAGATTTAAGTGTAACGACAGGACGAACAAGTTCGATGGACAAGAGATTGATTGTATGTGTGTTATTGCTGGCTGTTCTTGTCGTCAACAAACAATCCGAGTTATATCAATCCACGACCACAACACAAGATGAATGAGTGTAATGATTGATGAAGTGAGGAGAAGAAGAGCAAGAGTCGGGGGGATTGTCACCTATTATTGCGGCCCCTCACACATGAAGTACTCTAGGTTCCACCGTACAGTGTTCGTGCTTTCGTACCAAGGAAGGAAGAGAAGAGGGGGTATGTCTCGCGTCGCTCTGCCTCAGCACGCAAAGCAGCGTCTTGGTGTCTGGCTGTCTGGCTGATGTCTGGGTTAGAAGAAATTAGCCCTCTTTTCCCTGATCGCGTTGTCGAGCGTGCAGAGCGTGTTCGACGCGTCCTTACCAATGAAGTCGCGGCAGCTTACCCGCCGATGAACGCACGGGAGAAAGTTTCCTCACAGCTAAAGTGGTCTATTGGCACACTATAGGTGAGGTACCTGCACCTTACCTGCACTTACCAAGGCAGAGCAGGAACGACGTGCAGAAGCCGTGCATCAGCGCAATTTAGGAGTCGGAGACGGACGGGGACTCCACGGGCGCTGAGTGGTGTAAGTGGCTCGGTGCGTGGGGAAGATGCTCGTTTGGTGCTAGGCGGTGTTTCTGGCGGTGCAAGGCGGTGCTGCGGCTGTAACGTCGCGAAGGAAGGAGCGGCCGAGCGACGCGTTATAGGGGACCGGATGGTCCGAATTTCAATTAACCAACGCGATCACGGCGCGAAAGAGGTGGGGGCGATTGGGGATTGGGTTTGAGTTTTTTATATAGAGTGGTCTAGTATGGTATAGATGGTATAGATATGCGCACGGAAATCCAGTATCCGTGGCCTTCTTGTACGTAATGAAACTGGAGCATATGTAGGAGTAAGAAGAAGAAGAAGCAGGAGAGAGTTTTACTACGTGAGGTTGTTCAATTCAATGGCCGCCGTCATCCCTTCACTCTCGCTCTTCCCACTTCAACGCGGCACGGCGCGCTCACGACCAAACTTCTACGTGAAGGGTTCCCTTCCGGTGCCGCTTCGGGACGTCCCCACCCACCACCACCGCCGTGTCTCAACACCACCACGACTCACTAAAATTACCAGATGAACAAAACTGTTTGACTCCCCCTGACGCAAACGGCGAATGTGTTAGATGCCAATCTCCAATACTCCATCAGAGCTATCGTAATTCATCAATATCTCTAATCCTTCACCAACAATTGCAGCACAGCACAGCTCCTCCACCACGCACGCCAACTCTTCAGCTAGCCTTCTCACCCACCAACCCACCCACACAACCCACCCTTTATGCCACTCGCGGGTGGCCGTCACACTGGTGACCCCCCCTTTACCAATGCATCGGCGACCGAATCACGTCCTTAAACACGACATGTGAAGAATTCCGCGAGGATGTCGTGACTGTTGGCTCGGCCATATCTCTCTGCAGGTGTATATGTCGTGTATGTTGGCTCCTCCGTCTCTCTGCAGCGCTGTACTCCCTGACTCGTGTGCCCGGTGTCGTGCGACGGATTGGGGATGGGGGAGCTCGGTGTTTCAATGTGGGCGGCACGATGGGTTTCAATAGATGTGCCCCGAAGATAAGGGAGGGTCTTGATCGGACGGATGGTAAGGTTGGAGGGAGTTGAGCGCGATGGCTATGGCTATGCCATTGATTGAAACCCTCACCGTACATCCATCCCCCTCACATCACCGGTCTGGTCTGCACCAACAACGACCACTGCATCATAATCAGGTCGCCACGCCTCCGACCGGCCGTGGCGAAGCACATAAGCAGTCATCATCCAGTCATGTGTAACATTATGCACCTCCAAACCAGCTACGAATGCTATGAACCAAGAGGTGGTAACACGCCCCCCCATCACCCTCCACCGTTTTTTCTAAAAAACTAAAAAAAAAGCTGCTTCTGCCATCTCACCCACCGCCTCTTGAGGATCAGCGTAGATGCTGAATCCGCCCATCTCCAGCGTGGACGACGTGTCCAGCTCTGCTACGTAGATATTCTCATCCGCCAATGCCACCTACATCACCTCCCCCACCACCGGGGCTCCCCCCTTCCAATCATCCCTCTCGTAGTAGTGGAAGACGAGATCATACCCATCAAACTCATGCACAATCCTCTCCACCCGTCTATACCCTCTAATCGCATCCATCCTCCCCCTCTTCTTCCCCTTCACCTCTCCATTCACAACCCCATTCCCATTCCCACTCCCCGCCGCCGTCCCCTCAACCCTCTCATCCAAAGCCTTCAAATCCCCCCCACACTCCTTCCCCTCAAACAGCGTAACACTGAACCTCCCCGGCGCAAAAATCCCAACAACATGCTCAATCACCTCCGCCGTCTCCCCACCCGTCTGCTGCCCAGGCACATTCGTCTCGAAGCTCGCATACGAGCACTGCGGCTCCGGCGTCACGTGCACAGTGAAGTAATGCGTCGCAGCCCCCACGCCCGGCGCATCTGGCGCGGGAATGACACCGTTAGCACTAAAGCCGCAGGGAGTGAAGAGGTAAGCGTCGACGCGGGCGTCGGGGTAGCGGGAGGGTGGGTAGAGGGCTGAGAGGCCGCAGGACTCGGAGACGACGGTGCCGAGGGCGTGGCCTTCGGTTGTGAGTTCCGAGGGGATGGGGAGGGCGTCGGGGGTGCTCTCTTGGTTGGCCAGTTTTTGCTGCTTGTGGAAGTTGCTCTCGGCGAGGGCGCTGGCGTTTTCGAGGTAGAATTGTTTGGCTTTTTCGACGTCGAGGTCGGTCATGAGGACTTCGAGGGTCTCGTCGTCGTTGCCGGTGGCGTTGTTGGGGCGAGGGGTTTCTTCGCCGGGGAAGCTGAGGACCTTCGTCTCCGTGGCCTTTTCAGATTCGGGAGTCCGAGGCGGGGTGATGTCCGTGTTGGGGCTCGTGAGGTAGAGGTACCAGTGGTCCCCGTTCATCTTGCCGACCATGTATGCGCTTCCGCCCCAGAACATCTTGTCGAGGTACGTGACCTCGTCGTTCCAGCTGCGATGGGGTCCGCGCTGGCGATCGGGGAATAGGAAGTTCTTCCGGCTGTAGAACACGCGGTAGGGCGTTGCCGCCGTCTCTGTTCCCTTGACGTTGCTGCCGCGGTGGTGGGCGAATCCGGCTTTGGCAGCGGCAATATCCAAAATGTGTGGGAGCCCCCAGAGGAGGGTTGTGGTGCCGCATGTCTTCAGGATGAGCTTGTGGCTGAACACGAACATGCTCGACTCGGAAAGGAGGTATGCGTCGACATGGTCGGATTCAACGATTGAGAGAACCTTGCAGTTCACAACATCGAGCATCTCCTTCCAAACTTCTGGTGACACGGCTTTCAATCCATCCCTGTGTGCTCCTGGCGGAAGAGTGTCCGCTGAAGGAGCAAACCAGACTTCTAGCAACTTTTCTGGACCTTCAAAAGCATTGCTGGAGTCTAGATCGACAACAGCTTCATGATTGATGGTCAGTTGCGGAGTACCTTCCGATACTGCGACTGTGTTGGTGGGTGGACGAGGAATATCTACCATCGCCGCTGTGTGTTGGAACCGACAGGCTCTCAGCAAGATCGAACTGGTTATAGGATATTATGTGCTGAACGAGCACTGTGGAGCACTATCTACCGCTCAAACGAACCCTGCGGTGTCCGCTTGAGTAGTATAGGCCCACAGAACCGTGGGTGTCGGGTGAGCGCTGGCGGAGCCAGCAGCAAGTGGGTATTGGTGAAAACGTCTCCTGAATAGACGTTAAGGAGGGCGGGTGCACTCAGCAATGTGACAGAGTATTGAGGATGGAATGGTCGCTGGTTGCGCCGCTAGTTCTGTAGTCCGATACTGGGTTGGAGTATCGGGTCTATCAGAACAGCTTCTAAAGTGAAGTCTTGCTGTTCGAATTGGGGTTTGGCTTGGGTTATCTAGGCCTGCGTATAATATGTTAGCAATCTCTCGGCATCTAAAGGGTCTTGTACGCAGCTGCTGTGAGGCACGCGATAACGGAGAGTGTCGGATGTCTCGATTGGTTGGGCGCCGACAGTGGTAGTCGCAGCGCCACATCCAACCATGGCCAGCATGGAGCAGTACTGTATATTGGGGAGTGAAGCTATGACATACTTTGCGGGCTTGGAGAGGAATCGCAGCAGGACCCTGGTGCTCATAGAACGGGGGCTCTTGATGGCGGGGTAAAAATCGGTATACAAGCTCGGTCAACCGCCAGGCAAGACGTAGCTGAGTCGGCTCTGATGTCGAGATAAGGCTCACTTTGAGCACTGGGTAATTTCGGGTATAGATATATATTCAGCGCATATGGCTGGTAGGGTGTTTTAATAATGTTGAAGCACCCAAGATCGTTGCGCACTGCCAAGGTCGGAAAGAAGGCTAAAATTCTGAAGCGTCAAATATGTCAGTCAATCCATGTGAGGGTAACTGTGGGCGCGACAACAGCGGACAGTAACTGGGGACACAGAATGTTACATACAGTGTTGCTTCTCGATCTGAAGCTCAATAGGTTGCGTATGTCGCAGTTCGAATGTTTTTGCGCACGTCGTCGTCGGATCGCCAATCGTGACGAGTTCAGGGCAAAAGAATTTTGCGGTCCCTACTACCCCACCAAGCTGGGTTTCGCTTCTGCGGCGTGCCTCGAGCGGGCCGGAATATCTTCTGGGTGGGGAACTTAAGCTCGGGCAGTGACGACGAACTTATCCCATAAGGCTGTTAGCACTGGAATATGTCACGACAGTCACTCTTCTTGGATAATAATACTTGAGTAACTCTAAATATTATATAGAGCCCAGGGCAGTATTTCTTTTTAATTTACTCTCATTATCCTAGTCTGTTTGTCACATATTACAGCGTTCCTAAATGCCTCATATGCAGGCCAACGAACGTGTTTAATTGCAGCATATCAACATGGTACCTTATCTTACACCCGTAACTTCTTTTTGTACACGTCGAATAATTGCACGCACTTCCCCATGGGCCATTCTAGTTCCCGGAAATTGGCGTTTGCAAAATCATGTCGCGTCTTCACGTCGAACCATATCATCTCAGTTCCCAGTGCCCAAGGAGCCTTTCACACAAGGCGCAACGCTCCGTGGCCAGTCAGGGCGAACTTACACTATATATGAGGAGCTTGCTGAACGGCGGGATCCATTGCTATGTGTCTACCGCGCCAGGTATGACCCAAATCTCGTGATCAGGAGCCGTCACACAGTGCGGACAAGAACAAGCGCTGAAGGACAGAGCTTTGTTATCAAAAATATGATACCAGGCGAATATGAGTATCAACAAGACTTGCAGAAGTCCGTGGCCTCGTGTCCCAACTTGCGAACCGTGGTAGATGGCCTTCCCGGCCCTGAGTTGTTCATCTATCCATTTTTGGAAACCAACTTTCTTCAGTTCAGCCAGAAGAGCTTATCTGTAGCGACGAGGAAGGGCATGCTGAAGAGTGCTCTTGCTGGTCTGGCTGCTCTTCATGAGAAAAACATTGCTCACAATGGTAGGTTCGGCATATTCCCGTATATTTCCTTGGTGGAGTCCATTGCATTCACGCGCTAACTATTATCGACAGATATAAAGCCAAACAACATTCTCTTGGATTATGAGAAGACAGGTGACACTTTCAGCGTTACGAAAGTCCAGATCTCGGACCTCGAGGATGCGGTCATTCTCCCCCCCAGAAACTACCTAAGGGACGGGCTCTGCGGCAACCAGTTGTGGAGGAGTCCCGAGTCCTGGGCCCGCGCCACCCAAGGCACTCCATCTGACATCTTCTCCTTCGGGATCGTGGTACGTATATCCTTACCTCCCATCTAAATTTCCCGAAAAGAGCTCACGCATCATCCTGTGCATCTTCGTAATGCTAAACAACATGATTTTCCGCGTCAGCGATTCCGAGCTAGTCGCCAATGACTCGTGGCGCTACATCCTCAGACGCCATATATCCTTCTTCGGCGAGGAAGATGGGTTCCAGGGTCTGTTACAATGGATCGACAAGGAGAACCTGTTCTTCGGGCGCCTCATCGAGCTTGCTGGTACCTTTGACGCGGCAGAGCCCCGGAAGCCGTTCGCGACGTGGCATTTTGTTGATGTGGGGTTCCGGGATTTGGTCGGTAAGATGACGGTTTTGGATCCGGCGAGGAGGATCACGGCGGCGCAGGCGCTGGAGCATTCGTGGTTTGCGGAGAGTGACGACGAGGGTGTGTTTTGAGGCGGCGTTTGGGCGATCTTGGCTGGTTCGAGGTGATATGATACCCTTATTGTTGTAATATTACTTGTGTGACGCAAATTTTCGGGGATGCGTATGTTAATTATCTCGTCACCGCCTCATCCTCTCCCAAGCAGAGATAATGCTTTACTTGGGAATAAATGTGCTACGAAAGCTACAACAGAAAAGACCGCAATGGCAGTATTGTGCTGACGATGATCTCATGATAGTAGAACACTTTTTAGGGTAATTTGAAACATTTCATGTTACCATTTTCATATCTAGTATCCTAAAATAATTTCCATACTTGAGCGATTGAAAGTTCCCAGGACTAGCAGGCCTGTATTGACTTTCCATTTACATCCCTTAGTTGTATCAGGAGCCCACACTTGTGCTTATTCGGCACGGACAGACGGAGAGATCAGCAGGTAGATAAACAAATGCTTCTACACTATTTACAAGCCTCGTTCCTTGAAAGAAGCTATTTAGAAGCCCCATCCTTGAAAGCAGCGGTAGCTCCAGCCAGAATCGCATGAGGATTGATGCGGTTGGGATACAACTGCTGCATGTGCTTGTATAATTCTTCCGTACTCTTGCACGTCTTCGTCGCACTCTCGAATGCTCGGATGTATTCCTTAGTTGCCGCTATATTATATATCCCATCCACGGAACCCTCCCGTTTGTGTCCCGCGACCACCGTGTGCGGATTCAAGGACTCGATGGTCTCAATTGCTCTCAACCATTCTTCCCGTTTAGCTGTGGTGTTTGCTTCGCCGAAAAACTGGTGAACGTCGCCATAGACTACATCTCCTGCAATGACGAGATGGATGTCGGGAACGTGTAATATAGTAGTATCAACAGTGTCTGTGTGCCCTACCTCGATAGCACGGAAAGTGTGGCCCTCGATCATGAATGTATCAGTCTCCATCGGCTGGGCCACCTCTTGCGGTTGGTAGATCTGGCCTCCAGGGAACATTTTGAGCCAGCGATTATCCAAATACTCTGGGGTTAATTGGCGCTTCATATGTTCGACAGTCGCCTTGGTAGCGACAGCTTTGAGATTCGGCCAGCGCTTCTTGAGAAGTGGGATTCCAAACCAATGATCACCATGGCCATGCGTGACGTAGACATAAGCTAGCTCCTTGTTTGGCATGATATTTTCGATCCATTTGATGAGGGATTCCGTCTGAGATATGGAGAGCGGTGTGTCGACAAGAACGGCTTCGCGGTCGCCATGGATCAACGTGCAGGAGATTGGAGAGAATGCGCTCGACTCGCCCATTCGCGTGATGGCGAGCGGAAGTCTGCTTGAGACATAAACGTCTGCACGAAGTATGGATGTCATCTTAGACCGAAGGAAAGTGATTGTAGGATCGAGAAGAATGGCTCGGCGAGTGTTGCATCTTAAGTACGTGGTTTGAGATATAATATATCATCATGCATTTCACTTTCTTTAAACTTCAAGCCGAGGTGGGCTTATACCACATATCAGTAATCATCGAAGCCGAGCTTGACTCTACTATATTAGATTATGAGCTAAGTGAGGAGAGGTTATCACTACAGGCAATTGAATCACTCGTTCGCGGGGTAACCGCGGGGTAGCCGTGGGGAAGCTGCAGGTAACGGGCTACGCCTAGATCAGTAATCATCGAAGCCGAGCTTGACTCGCTATATTCGATTTGGGCTTGTAGATATAAATGAAGAAATCTAGTTTGTTAAGTCAGTCGTGCTTCAAACCGATCAAACCATCTTCAAGACACACGTCTATTTCCTACACAAGCCTTACCCCATTACACCACAAGACGATCATCTCAAAATGCCCCGCTGGACCATTCACTATCCCACCGGCGCCATCTCGCGCGACGACAAGGACCAAATCGCCGAAAAAGTAACCCAACTCTATACCGACTTGGGACTCCCCGCGTTCTGGGTTAACGTCTTCTTCCTCGAGCACTCCGCCGGCGGCTTCTACGCCGGTGGCAAAGCCAACCACAACTCGGTCTTCTTCCACATCGATCATGCTGCTCGGAAACCACAATCCGAGGAGGCGCGCTTGATGTTCATTGATAGGGTGGATGGGATTATGCGGCCGGTTCTGGGAGAGAAGTGCATGAAGTGGGAGTTCAACGTCTATGACCACCCTCGTGATAATTGGAGGATCAATGGCATGATTCCCCCCATGGATCACCCTGAGGTTTTGAAACAGTGGATTGAGACGAATGAGCCAGTTCCGTATTGAAAGGGAGACTACTACGTATTAGCTAGAACATGGAAGACATAAGAAAACATGTAGCTATAAATCTCTATAGGCAATATAAATGGCTTGTTAGAAAGCAGGCGAAGAACAGCCTTCTACCAAGGAAAAAAGCTCATTTAGACTGTGCTTAACGTAGAACTGCATTTTTTGAATTATTTTACTAAAAGCACGCCGCATGCTATAATTAATAATTATAGTTTCATTACTAGGTCTGTTTATGGAATTGTTAGATTTTTTTTTTGTTAATATTTTCCTACTTTTATTATTCCAAGAGAATATAATATCATGGTTAGTGAAAACCTAGGTAATCTAGACATAGATTTTTCACACGTCAATGTAATTAACGACCTAGACCTAAGTTACTTTACCCTACAGCTCGCATTGTTGATTTCAGACTTAGGGAAGAAGCCATTCTATTGCCTAAAAAGATCGTTCTTAGAGGAGTAAGGCCCCTGACTATGTATGAATTAATGGTAGTGTAGCTGCAGTCCCCCACGAGCGTGGGTAATGTAGGGTATGGAAGCTTACGACCTGGTGCAATCTTCTTAATCCATTCTATCAACTTGAGGGTTTGCTACGTCGTAATCGGGGTATCAACGAGGACAGCTTCCGCCGAGGAGTGGTATATCAGAGTCTACGAAATCGGATACCGAACCTGGTCTTCTTAGTATTTTCCGCCAGGGCCAAGGACAAGAATAGGCTGCGCGACGTAAAATTGCTACTCGTAGAACGGACATGTTTGTAAGAATATGCTTGACAGAAGGCCCTTTTTCGAATGAGTGAGCTAACGCAGATTGAATAGGTCAATGATTTAACTGTCTTCCGGGAAGACATAAAGGCGCATTGTTATAGTTCCACCGAAGATGTAATTCCTAATGGCGATACCAACAGATAGAGCCAGCGGAATGGTTATAACTCAATTTACCCTTCTTATCCACGATAGAAAGCCGTGTTTCTCACTCTTGATTCCCCTTCCTCTCAAGGCGCCAAGTAAGCTCTCTGTACGCATGTATGGGTATCGTTTCTCAATACTTCCCCCAGCCAAACCAGGGCCAGTCAATACAGATTTACTGAATTTCCAATCTCCCTCAGGAGAAAAAAAGCCCTTCAGAGATCTTACTGGTTTACGCTACAATGATAATAACGTCGTCTCAAAAAAACACACCAGCCACACCACCCCCAAGCCACATTAACACGGCACATGAACGCCACACACAAAACCCCCCCAACTCTGTACCACGCCTCCCAAAGCCATCTGCAGCCACAAAGAAACCACAAAAACAACCAAGCACCCCAAGCACCCCAAGCACCGCCTCCCAAGCTCCCAAGAAAAACCCCGTAGAACACCACCCGCTGCATCCAGAAGAAGGGCACAGCACCAAGGGACTTGGCCCGCCGTTGATCCCGTCTTCTACATTGTACTTGAAAACCGTTGGCTGGGGAACTAACCACACACACCGCGCACACACACGCGCACACGCACGCACACGCCCCAATTTCCCGATCGTCTCGTATCTGCGGGAGACCTCGGCAACGCACGTTATCTCTCCCTCCTAGGCTTACGCATCGATGCGACAGGAATGGGGATTTTTATGGGTATGGGTACAGTATGGGTATGGGGTAGATAGATAGAGCAGATAGGAGTTCCGGCGCGCGCCCATCTCGGCGCTACAAAATATCCAGTAACGGAGTTACACTTCCCAATCATATCATATCATATCTCGCCGCCGCCTCCGCCACAAGTGGCGAAACAAACGGGGATGCCGAATTAATGTACGGAGATAAGGGCCCCCTCGTAGCTGTTTCAGCGCGCCTGGACCATAGGCGAGGACCGAGGGAGAAAAAAGGGCAGCTAAATCACGACTTCGGCCCACTATCTCGTGCAATGGAATTGAATTGGCCTGCCTGCCTGCCTGACTTGCCTGCCTGACAGCTTTGCCGTGGCCGCGCGCCGCGCATATGGCAATTTGGACAAGGAGACGGGAAGGGCGAGACAGATACGTAGGTGGGGTGGGGAGCGCGGTGGGGAGGTAGGGGGAGGGAGACCCGGAGACTCGGAGGTAAGCGCCTGGAACATGTGATGGCGGT
>JPKD01003238.1:0-11138 GCA_000750935.1 Pseudogymnoascus sp. VKM F-4519 (FW-2642)
CACTTAGTAACACTACGCACCTCCCTATCTTCCCTATCCTCTAACCTCCCTCTGCCTAACCCTCGCCCCCTCCTCATCCACCCCCTCCCTCTCCCTCCCAAACCCCATCGCCATCTTCTTCTTCCTCCCCTTTCGATCCCCATACCTCTCATCAAACTTGCGAATCGCAGCAAGCGTCGCCATATCTTCACTAACACTCGCCGAAATCTCCTGGATCGCGATGTCGAAATGTCTCTTCCCGATCGTCCGCTTAGCGGGGTACGATAGGTTCTTTGATAGGGCGGAGACGTCTTCCCCTGCAGCCGCGGAGGAGGCGGCTGCCGCTGTCGCTGTGGTGGTTTCCTCGCGCACGCAGGCTAGGGCTGCGGCGACGCTGAGGTTCTTGAGGTCGGAGCCGGAGTAGAAGGGCGTGTTTGCCGCTAGGGCTGCGAGGTCAACTGAATCCTCCAGGTCCTCGCCTTGGAGATGAATCTTCAGTATCGCCTCTCTATCCGCCTCGACGGGGAGATCAATCAACAACCGTCTCGGCAGCCGTCTCAGAATCGCCTCATCGAGATCAAATGGGCGGTTGGTGGCAACCATGATGAAAGCGGAGAGATCGTTCATCCCGTCCCATTCGCGGAGGAACTCATTAATGATCTCCCTATGACTCGTGCGCTGGCTTCCCGCGCCGCGGTCCCCGAAGATGGCGTCCGCCTCGTCGATGAAGACGATGCAGGGGGCGAGTTTCTTGGCAAGGGAAAAGACGGCTTTGACGTTCTTCTCGCCCTCGCCGACGTACTTGTCGTAGATCTCCGAGCCGCTCACTTCAAGGACTGTGGTATCACTTTCCTTGGCGAGGGCTTTGGCAAGCATGGTTTTGCCCGTGCCGGGGGGGCCGTAGAGGAGGACGCCGGGGATCTTGTCTTTGGCGAGGACACCGTAGGAGAATGCCTCTGGTCGGACTAGAGAGAGACTCGTGAGAGTCTTGAGGGCATCGATGGTGTCTGCCGGGGCGCGGACGTCGGAGAATGTGACTTTAATGTTCTCGGGGTGTACGACTCCGCCGAGGAGTTTCTTTTCGCGCAGCGTGGCGTTTACCTTGATCTGTTTGCGTTTTTGGTCGGCGAGGGTATCTTTGGATGATGATGTGGTGGTGGACGATTTTTTCCGATCGTCCTTCTTCATCCAGAGGGCTTTTTCTTCGTCGCTGGCGCCGATGATGTCGTAGGCGGCGAGGAGGGAGGAGTTGCCTGCGTGCGTGAGGTCGATGGATGAGGAGCCGATCATAACGGTTGCGAGGCGATGGACGCGGGGGTAGGGCCAGATGGATTCTTCGAGGTCTTCCACCATTTTGGTGTGTAGGTCGCTCCATACTTGGGGTTCTGAGGGAGGAGCGACGTTGCGTGTTGATAGGAAGTTTTCAACGATATTGTCTATCAATGGCGCAGCTTCACCATTGGATAACTTAGATACCATATCCTTAAGATGACGGATATTGACACGGCGATTACGGTGTTTTTCGTCGATTTTTAGGGCTTCCATGTCCTGTGTCTTGGCTGGGGTTACCATTATAGTCCGCTGGTCCCCAAAGACAACGTCGGATTGGAGTTGGACTATTGAGTCGAGCGTGGTAGCGGGGACAGGGTCTCCTGCTGTCGTGGTTCCGATAATGGCAATATGCCTTCCTTCCAGCCACCTTTTCTTGACAATGTCGCGCAGCATCTTGAGGATGTTAATGCCAGCATCGATTTTGCCCATCTCCTTGTACTGGTTGATTTGGATGATAGTAGGCTTGGGTGGCTGGGTTTCCGTACTGCTGGCATCTGCTGAAGACGTCGCGCTTGTCGACTTAGCCGCTGTGTTGTATGAAGCGTCAACGAGAGCTTCCAACGCAGCAGTGAGTTTGAAATTAGACCAAGACTCCGAAGACGAAGTAGACCGGGTTGGGCTTTGGTTGGGGCCTTGTCCGAAGAGCTCGTCAAACGACATCGGCTTCGATAACGACCTTTGGGCACCGGCACCGGGTATGATAGTGAGACCGCGAAGTTTTGAACTGCCAGCCTTCAACGCCGAAGTTAATGCGGAAAGGCTAGGCAATTCTGGTTTCTGAGGATCCTCTCCCTCGTCCATTTCCAAGTCATCTTCTTCCTCTCCCCTATTCATCTCCTCCTCATATCGTCCAACTTTGTCCAGCTCGTACCCGAGTAGAGAAGTCGTGCATGGGGTCCACGCTAGGTTCTCTCCCATGTATTCTCCGACAATCTGTGCGATATCATCTGGATCCAGCCTCACCACATCGGCATTCAACTTGAACGCAACCGTATCGACAACCTCGTTCATAAACCCGCTTGCGTCACGCTGCGGACACTGAAGAAGAATATCCGGCCTAATTATCTCCTTGGGGTCGACTCCTTTAGGCGGCCGTATCGACAATATAGCTTCGATATTTGACTGTAGTTCCTGAAAGACAATATTCTTCATACTATACCGAACCTTTCCGTCTGAGCCCAAAGCCGAATCCGCAACAGGTTCCTCTAGCGTAGGAGAAGGTTCATCACCAGTCTTTATAGTCGCCGATTCGACAAGCTCCTCCTCTTTTTCAGGAGCAGTTCTCTCCTCCAACAATAATATCCGCTCCACATTGTCCTTCGCCCCACTGGGTCTTACGTTGTGTTCCAAAAACCAATCCGGCAGCACCATAGGCGGAACCTCCTTCACCCGCACATTCCTGTTCGCCCGTCGCGCCGCAGATCCATAATCCCCCCGTTTCGTCCTCTGTCCACCCGTCACCGTATCCGTTTTCGCCACAGGCGCGGGCTCTCCAGGCGCAGTACTCTCCTCCTCCGCCGTAATCTTCGGCTCTCCATTCTCCCGCCCCCTCTTCGGATCCGCGAGGGGTTCGTTGTCAGGTATCCTATACGCAACGGCCGATCTGTGGAAATTTCTCGACGACGATGGTAGGGGTCGTCGAACGCCAGCTACGACGCGGCAGGACGTGCGCCATAATTGGGGTCTTCGAGTCGTTCGAAGGGCTCCCCATGCGGCTGCGTGCATTCGATAGGTTGAACGCCTCGTAAAGCGCCGGGGTTCGTGCAATTGGGTTGGGGCGCACCGGTGGGATGGGTGGTGGGAATATTTTGGGATGGAAAGGGTTGCGGCTCTGCGGAAAGGCTGCGGTAGTGTCGATAGTGGGTCTGACGGATCGCCAGGCTACAGTAGTCTGTGGTCAACCAGGTTGCGTGTTGGGCACGTCTTGAGGATTTGGAGTACGAGAACTTGGATGCTAATGCGCCTGATAGTCGAGCTATGGATAATCGCACAATTTATACTCGAGTATACTCTACAAGAAGTCCTAGGCAATTAGTCTCTGGTAGAGGGGCAGACGGTTATCAATTATCCCGCACAGCCCTCCTTAAAGAGTTCTGGAACCATGCCAACTATTGGAATCGAGAGCCTACGGCCTTGGTATCATGCAGTGATCGCATAATCGACACTCTGAGGCGTGCTTTTGGCATGCACTATGGGGATGGCGAGCCATCAGCAGATATTTGGATTGCTTTTATAGAGGTCCCACCTACCACGGATGGAACTGCTACCCGAATCCATTTAGCAAAAACGTTGGCGAAAAGATGCAAACTCAAGGAACCTAATTTATTTCTCCATGAGGTTGTTTTCGAGTGGGCTATACCTAGGAACTATGTGGTACATGAGATCTCCTTAAAGACCTTACTAGACCGTGGGCTTGAAGAGCATTACTTTTTACACCCATCTACTCTAGAAGCACGACAGTACACTGCGAAGCAGCTCCACCATCATGACCCCTATAAAACCGGCATCACCCTAGGTTTATTCGCACAAAAATTCGGCGCCAGAGCCCCCTTAAACTGGATCTCCCACCAGCTTTTCTATGATTGTGTATGGACGAAGATTGTGGCTGACGACGAAGACGACGAAAACGACGGAGTTAGGATTTATTTCGCGCATGAGGAGCGAGCTGAAACAGTTGACTTCCGATTTTTCCGCGCCCTGGATGATGGAATTAAGACTAGTTTATGCGACTGGTGGCTCTCAGATATTGATTTTCTAGACTATGAAAATTTTAAGGAGTGGCGGGATGAGACAGAAGATAACATAGCTTGGGAGCTGATTGACTTCTGGGAAACCTGGTTTGATGTTGACGGCGATGGAGCAATCATCCAGCCTTGGCTTTCTGCGACGGATCAGTTTTGGCATGATCGGGGGAAGAACAGATTGCTAGCCAAGCATGAGCAGATGAGGGTGACTATTGAAGCTGAGGCTGTGAGGATGGGTCTATGATTTTAATGAGTCTGAACAACTAGGTGGTTCACCAGATGGGAGCTGTTACGATAATGATGATACTATTGACGACACAATAATGACATTTATAATACCGAACTGTCTAATATAATTGCCGCTCTCATGCCCTTACATACGAGTGACTCTCGTACATCATACCAACCGACAAATTCCTTCACACCTCCCATAAACCCCCCCTCTACACCCGCCTAGCGGCATTCCTCGAATACGCCTCCATCTTAGAAATCTCCCGATTCACCAGCCCCAACATCATATTAATCCTACACTGCACCTCCACCGGCGCCGCCCAATACAAAGTCGACAACAAATCCCTATGATTCCTCAGCGCCGTCGTATTCGCCACCTTCGCAGGCCCCTCCTGATACTGCAGATCATGATTCGGCAGTAAACGCGTGACGAGATTCCGAATCTCCCTCGCCTCGCCAGCCTCGCGCAACTGCTTGATTGCTGAGTGAACGATCTTCAGGAAGATGTGGAAACATTGATCTTCGGAATCGATGGCTGAGGAGAGTGCGCCGTCTAGGTCATTGATGAATTCGGGTGAGGTGCCCATCATTTCGCTCCCGATATGAGAGAAGCCGTGGGACGCGAAGAAGTCGAAGAACGTCCCCACAATCGAGCCATACCGACGCCAGCCCCATACTTGGATCAAGTGATGGCATCGACTAAAAGTTGCGCGACAGTACTTGTTGAAGTTTGGGGGTTGCTCTGCATCGGACGCATAGAGCTCGAATAATCGCTTCGCTATCTTCTGGGGTAATACCCAGTTCTCTGCCGTTGCGCGATAGCGAGAGCGTGTGATGAGGACTCCAAGGTCATTAAATTCCATGAGTGGGAGGAGTGAAAATGCTGAGTACCATGTTTTCTCGAGTACCCGGGCATCACCTTCTATGCTAATATTTTCCAACAACTGCAAGTTGACTGCATCCCAAAAGGTAACGCGTGGGATTCGAGCAGCATGCATGATATGCATGAGTATTACCCAGGCTTGAGTAGGGTTTTCGGAGCTTTTAATGCCTGCTTCGCGCGATGCAAGATACTGGAGGTCGTCATACAAGCTTTGTACTGACGATAAGCCAACAATAAAGAGCAACTTCACCGAAGTGGTTGCAGTTCTCTGCAGCAAAGCTTCCAGTTGGCCAGTGGTGCGTTGACTTACATTTCCACCATGCGTTGCCGACATCCGAAGCGTCTGGAATATAAGAACAACCCCAAAAACAGACAAATCCATGATCCGTCGATTATTGAAGTCATCTCGGAAATCCAGGGTGCTGACGAGTACCTCGAGGCATTGCGTGAGCCGTTCCATGACCTTGGTCATCCTCTGTAGACACATATCCTGCTCTTCGCGACTTTCAAAAGCCAGGGTGTTCTGGAAATAGTCTATCATGAATAGCATGCACCGGACTGTATCTTCCTCGACGTCGCTCTTCACACCGTTCAGAGAGGCTGTGCCGAACGAATTCAGTCGACTAACAATCCAGTCGAAGTATATACCGATTTCCGATGACACATTGGCATCCCACACGTCCCACTTCACATGTTGAGTGCCAAACTGAGCTGAAGCATAACCTCTGGGATGACCATAATACTTGGATGATTCCGTCCCAATGGCCTTGGCGAGTTTTCCTTGCCCGATGAACGTAGATTCGTGAAAATATACTCCTGATCTTAGAGGGAAGATATCGAAATCGATGGGATAATCGGTATCAGCACCACCAAGTCCGTATAGCTTGCCACCGTAATCATGTACAACCGTAGACGGGGTCGGTGTTTCGATTGGAGCTATAAGCATAGGTTTATCTGGTTGCCGGAACCTCGCTGCAGTGGCATCGAGTTGTTTAGGAGTCCGTTTCCTTTGGCGGCGAGCCTGCGGAATGCCCTTGTCGACAATATTTGCTATGCTCTCCCTGTCCCGATTTCCAGTTTCCGGCTCTGAAGTGCCACTCCTGTTGCCGACAAAACCTTCGTTGGCCAGAAACCTGGCGAGAGGTATGTGATTTTCTGTCGCGGAGCCATTCTGATACCTTTCGTACGATTTGTCTAAACTTCGTTTCGTGGATCCAAAAGCCGACCGGCGATCACGATTACCATAATCAGCTTCGGATATTTCAAGCTGCGCAGATCTTGGCTGGGGCGCTGAACGAGGGCCACGATTGGAAGTCGGTCTTGTGGAGTATTGTTTTCTGCGTTTGTTATTCCCCAACCTCACACGCGGCTCTATCTGTGGGTTGGTAGACGCCCAGGATATCTTCGTTTGGTGATTTGTGACGCGAACCTTTGGGTAATTGCCAGGGCGTCTTGTTGTGTGGCCCACCGCTGGTACCTTGGAGTTATTCGACGAGAGACTTCTTTGATTTCTGGATTCCTCGGATATAACACGCAGGGGTGACCTAGGCGTAAATGATGATGTTCGGTATTTCGCAGGTTTCCCCCTCCACTCTCGCAAGACAGTCTGGGCTTCAATGGTATCTTCGCGATTATCGAGCCGTACAAACTTTCTGACTGGCCCCTGTCTTCCAAGCGCATGTCTGGATCCGGCACTACGAGCAGCAATCCGAATGAACCTTGGTTGATACGCGACAGGTTCACTAAAATTAGGCATGACCTCTTGGATCTTGCGCGGCGAAGGTCTTGATCGGGAAGTAATCTTTGCCAAAACTTCTTGTGCCAATGATGGCCCATTAGACCTGCTAACTGCGCTCCGCTGGGTGGAAACAGGTGAGTGAGATGGATCTGGAAGCAATTCCGAGATTCTTGGTTGGTAAGAGGGTGTACCATGTGTGGGCCTAAATAAAGAAGTGACAACCCTTCTTTTCTTTCGATTCCCAACGTCAGAAAAGAGGGTTCTTTGGCGTTTCTTTGGTACAATCATCGGGTCAATTGCATTGTCCTCAGTCGCGAATCCAAAGTCCGACTGGGTAAAAATCGACTGGGAATCTTGACCCGACTCTTTGACAATTCCATGGCTTCCAAAGTCTTCCTCGTCGGACTCGTCGGAGAGGAAGCCCAACCCCGTTCTTGGGTTAGCAGGAGCTGAAGCCGTCATTTCATCAGCTACCCTCGGCAGGGCTATTCCTCGTCGGATTTCAGGTAGGAGTGGAGAATGATTGAAGCTGTCCCTGGCTGCTGTTCTAGGTGCATTCTGTTGAATCCCCCGACTTTGTGGATTAACACGAATATGCGACGCAGGAAGGACTCCTCTGAGCAGCTTTCGTACCCTAGTGGGCTCTTTTGGCGGAGACGATTGAGGTGCCTCTCCTTCACTGCTTGATATAAAGGGGTCATCTTCAATTACACAGATCTCATCGGAGTGATCATTTGCACGCCTGACAGAGCTCGTTGCTGGTGTCAGGAGATCAGTCACTCCTAGGCGATGTTGCACGGTGCCACGGCTAGCTGCAGATTCCGCAGTCATATCTGGTCTACCCCTAGATAACGCCTCTTCCGTGGTGCCAGCACGGGCCATGAGTGATGGGACAGCTGGGCTCGTCATAGGGGGCGACTGAGGCACATCGAAAACGTCAATTATTGTTGGCAAGCGGTTTTTGGATGCGTTAGACGTTATTTGGGAACCGTTTGACCGCGAATGGGCAGCACCGTAAGTTCGTTTGCGACTACTATTGTCGATCTTTTTCGGGCCAACAACGCCTCTACGCGCTTGATCTATAAGAGTGCTTATGTCGGGGAGTTCGACGTCGTCTGAGTCTAACCCATCTGACCTGAAGCTTGACGGAAGTGACTGTAGCCCATCATCAACTTCAATAGCAGATCTATGAGGACGTGCAGGCGATGACAGCAAATTTTGGCTTGAGCCAAAAACGTCGTAGCTTTCTTCGACTCCGGTTTTCTGGCTGTCTTCCTCTACTTCAAACTCAGTATCCTGAGAATCTCCATTCTGAGGTGCGCCTTGGGTCATCTGCTGGGCCGGTATGAACCGCATGGGTTGTAGTCCTCGGGCCATAAAGTCCCTACGATGACGCTCGCTGTCCAAAAGATAGGGGTGCAATTGTATCTCCGTTCGTGGTCGAAAAGAGCGTCGATGAGCCGATTCAAAATTATTAGCATCGGCGAAGATCGGAATTCCTTGGTCCGTGATTTCCTCGAAGAACAGAGTCGGCACCGTATGGGACGCCTCGGACTGTTCTCCATTGCCTGGTGGCAGGATGTTGGATCTGCAAGGGCTTTGCGATGGCGTTGTACCGAGCGAAGACAGGCTTGAGGTCGGCGATGACAACAGGCCAACGTAGCTTCGAGATACCTCTTCTTGGGTTGTGCCTTCTACTAAGCCAGGAGTGCTTTGCCTCACCGCTGCCAGTACCGGGCTAGACTGCAGTTGAAGGCCCTGCCTGGAGTCCGAGCCCGCCAACAGGTTTGGAGAATTGCCATTCTGCGGTGGTGTTCCAGACCGTATTTCCGGTGGTAGTTCTCCAGTTACGAGCTCCTGGGAGATCGTATTCGCCTGGGAACAATCCGGCTGCTCCTCTAATCCGTCTTCTATAGATATAGATTCTGTCTTCGCCTCAACAGGAAGTAGGGCCGGATGCACGTCAGGTATTGCATCGATATCGTCATGTTGCTCGGGATTCAACGTGGTTTGCGAGTCCAGAGAGTCGTCCTCTTCATCCGAGTCGGGAACAACCCCTATTTCCTTCCAAGTAGTCGTCATTGCCGGGCTTCATCGTGGCCCTATTTGAGGACATGTGCCAGACATATTCATGGGGCAACGTTAATTTTGGGAATCTTTAGATACTGGAGGACGCGTCGAGGTTCAGTTGACGCGACTAAAGTATATGCCGCTTTATGGTTGTGTTAGCTATCCCCCCACAAAACGTAAAAGCAGCGAATGTGTACCTAAGAATTGAGGCAGCAAACGTCTCTGCTTCTGTACCTTGCAATTCAGGCTGCAAACATGACCCGTACAATTAAGTGACTAAACTTTCTCTATAAGTGTCCCTTATAATTAAGGCATAAACTATGTGTAAATATCTAGTCTGCCTCCCCGACAATTAAGGCCAGCGAACCATCTCTAAAATATGTTTCCCTGAAAATTAAGGTTAGAATCGTCTCTAAACATGTCACCTATAATTAAGGCAGCAAACGTTTCTGTTGGTATGACATATGTGGTGTCCCTTACAGTCAAGGCAGCGAACTATGTCTAAACATGTCTAAATATATCCCCTATAACCAAGGCATAAACTACGTCAAAAATATGTTTCTCCCTGAAAATTAAGGTTTGCATAGCCTACAACAGGCATTACCCATAATTTCCCTCTGATTAAAGGCATAAATTTGCATGTGATTGAGGGCAGTTTCTAGTTTACCCGCTAGACCCTAAACTAGTTTAGTCTACTCTAGTCCCGTGTATGGAAGAACCGCACCTTGGCAAAAAGCGAGTAAAGCTCACCGTTCATAGGGATTCATCGACCTTGCGACACTTTGCCGGGGTTCTCCCTCCGATCTCCTCCACTTCCCATCCACCTGAGCCACCTCCATCCATCTCCTCCTCCTCCTTCTTCGTCTCATCCTCAGCCGGTACCATACTCTATCCCCAGAGTCTATCCCCACACTCCACTATTCTAACCCTCCTAACCTACTACCCTCCGCTCTTCTCCGCCTCCTTTCTAAAACACCCCTCCCGATTGATCCCACAAGTTCAGGATCATTATCTTAGTGTCTTACCCGCAACTCCAAACTATACGTACTTCACATCCCGTACGCCATCTATACAGCATACAAGCATACAACAAAACCCCCCCGGCATCGCACACTTCAACAACAACAAGGACAAGGACATACCCTCGCACACATTGTCCTCTTCTCATCAATTTATCCTCCTCCATCCCTACAAAACAAACATCTCGATTCTCTTGACCCGAACTTTCCCGCCCTCATATTGCCCGAAACCGAGAACAGAGGGCATCATCTTCTGTAGCAACCTCGATTCGCTCTTGCTTCTACTTCGGGTTTCTGACCTCGAGGGTCGTGCCTTGGTGACTGTAACGACGGCCACCATACGCCTCCTCCGCCGCTTTGCGTCTTCTCACGACGACCGCAACCTGTGTCTTTGACACCCACCCCTCCAGGATTCGTTAAGGTTGGCGCCCATGCTCGCCGTCCAACGCCCCATGTCGAAGCTGCCGCACCACATGCTATTTGGCTGTATGTTTCTTCCCCATTCATGAGACTGCTTGTTGTGCTGTGTTGTGTTGTGTTGGAGGAAAGAACCGTTGCAAGGGCTTCACTGACACGTTTGCGCAGACTCCGTCGATTCCTCAAACTCCTTATACCGCTTACCCTCACCCCCGCCTCTTGCGCCGGGTCCGTCGTTACTCGATGACACCGACACGCGCTTCCTCGACAGCTTCTTCGACGGAGTGAGCTCCGACCAGTACCTCATCAACGACCCGAACGATGCGTGGAACTATGACTGGCAAGACCTCCCCCCCGACTTCCTCGGGACCACCTCCTCATTCGGGCCCCAAATGGAACCCGTCACGAACGACGTCCAGCACCTCACCTTCCCCGAATTCAGAAACAGCCTCGGATTCCTCCCCGAACAATTAAGTCCATCAGAAGATATGATATCTGCACTGCGAAACGGCAATAACAACCACAACAACCACCAGAACAACAACCACCAACCCCCCCACCTAAACGGCCACCACAGCAACGCCTTCATGGCCCCCGCCTCGCGCACCCAACACATGAGCCCCCCCTTCAACACCCACGGCAACGGCATGATAAAACCCGAGCAGCAGCAGCAGCAGCAGCCCCCCGCCCCCACCCAGCGCAAAATGTCCAACCGCCCCGAAGAC
>JPKD01003239.1:0-11190 GCA_000750935.1 Pseudogymnoascus sp. VKM F-4519 (FW-2642)
CCCCGCCCTCCTCATCATCCTCACATCATGCGTAACAAGCACCACCGCCACCCCATCCCCCAACCTCTCCAATACCTCCCCTATCTTCTCCACTCCCTCCCCATCCAACCCCGCCGTCGGCTCATCCATCACCAGCACCTTCGGCCTCCTAACCAACGCTCTCGCAATCGCAACCCTCACCGTCTCACCCCCCGACAACGCCCTTCCCCCCTCACCAATCTGCGTCTCCAGCCCCCCCGGCAGCCGTGCCACGAAATCATCTAACCCTGCTGCAGAGACAGCGCGTTCGATGTTTGCGAGGCTCGTGAGAGGACTGCTCGGTGAAAGACCGTAGAGGATGTTTTGCGCGAGGGAAGCGGGGAAGAGAGCGGGGAATTGGGGAACGAGCGCCATGTGGCCGCGGAGGTTGGGGAGGGCGAGGTTGGAGAGGGGGTGGTGCGCGAATGTCAGGGATGAGAGGTTGGAGGTTGGGGTGTATAGGCCCAGGAGGAGAGAGGCGAGTGTTGTTTTGCCTGACCCGGAGGATCCGACTAGGGCAGTGCAGGTTCCGGCCTTGAGGGTAAGTGAGAGGTTTTGTAGGATTGGGGTTTGTGGTTGTGAGGGGTAGGCGAAGGAGAGGTTGGTCATGCGGATGGGGAGAGGGGTGGGGAGAGTGCGTTGGTGGAGAAGCCGTGAGGATTCACCGGGCGGGAGAGAGGATAGGCGAAGCATACGGGTTGCGCCGGCGCGGGCGCTGGCAATTTGGGGGATGACGGCGAGGGTGTCGTTTGCGTTGCCGATGCTGAAGAGGAGTAGGGTTATGCAGGCTACGACACCGTAGAAGTTGGCGGCGCGGGTGCCGACGAGGACAGCGCCGTAGAAGAGGATGAGGGCTGTGAGAAAGAAGGTTGTTGACTGGGACAGTCCGAAGAAGAGACCGCAGAAGGTGCCGCGGCGGAGACCGATGCGGAATGCTTCTTGAACAGCGATGGAATTCTTGCGCTGGAAGTGGGATTCTAGTGTGAGCGCCCTGACGACGCGGATGTTGATGAAAGTCTCGGAAAAGACTTCGCCAATAGCATTTGACTTTGCGTCACTCTTGCGTTCAAGGTTCCCAGATACAACCTCAAATCCGCGGGTTATGGCGTAGATAATCGGGACACTAGCTAGACTGACAGCTGTGAGCTTCCAGCACATAATGAATGCCCAAATGACGCCAATGCTGATCATGCAGGCTGCAGCGAATGTGTATCCAGCAAAGCGACCGAGGAGGTTGCGCATTTCTTCTCCACTGCGATCAAGACTCTCGTTGAGGATGGACAGCGAGTTCTCGGCCTCATCAAACCACGAACGGGGTTGGTCCAGGATGCGTGTGAGTGCTTCCTTTCGAAGGGAGTCAACCCAGGCTCTGGCACAGCAATCAAGAGAGTAGTAGAAGGTGTAGCTGGATGCGCCGTCTGCTACTGCGATGAAGAGGAGCGACAGTGCCCATTTACGCGCTTCTGGCCCTTGGTTCTTAGTCTCATAGAACGTATTGAAGAGCCTTGCAAGTACATAAGAAAACACAGGCGTGCACGCGGCATAGATGAAGGCACTGACAAACCCAAGTATCAATACCAGCCGTTCTCTCCGGGTAAGACTTGGCCAAATAGTACCCAGAATCGTTTTCAGGGTAGCTGGTCCAGGACGCCTGGAGACCATTTTGGTCTTTTCTGCCGAGACTTGTATGGTACTACCCCTCACCAAGTTAATATACTCGAGATTCAACTCTGATTCCGCAATCCTCGCGTCCAAGTCATCTGTTTCTCTTGTGTCAACCCGATACATCATTTCTTTATGGCTGTGAGCCGCCAACCCATTATAGCTGAAGTTCTTCGGCGGATATTGGCTTAACCGATTATGGGATCTCCTGTAACTCGGCTCAGGCGGGTTGGGCAAAGGTTCTTGGGAGCGGAGTGGCCAGGAGATCCGGTTATCTGAGGTGTCATTAGTATGGATAGTATTTGCATACACCGTCGCCATACTGAGAGATGTTCTATTATTGTAGTGATGAGCTTGCTGGCCTGAACCCGGATTATAGGCCAGAAAAGTAGACAGGCGTTGCAACTTTGTCAAGGGTTCCGAGGTTTCTGAGCTGCCTTCCCCAAAGGGGCCGTTTGCGTAAGGGTTGGCAGAGGCTACACGCATATTATTGATCATCGCCGTACTAGTATGCGGTTGTGTTGAGCTCCTGTTTTGATGAATGGATGACACTTGACCACGTTTCTCCTCCATATATTCCTTGTCGCTCTTGATATCTGCCAGAGATGCGAAATTGCCAAAAGGATTCTGAGAGAGCAATTGCCGGTAGCCTTCTTCAACAACTTTCCCGTGGTCGATAACGTAAACAAAGTCCATGTCTTGGATCTGTGATGAATCGTGGGTGATTATTATAGTAGTCTTATCCTTTCTCCACTCTCGAATTGCGTCCATAACGAGGGTTTTATTCACGTGGTCTAGCGCATTTGTTGCTTCGTCCAAAATCAGAATCGGAGTGTCTCGTAGTCGTGCGCGAGCGATTGCAACTCTTTGCTTCTGTCCCCCACTCATGGCAGCGCCCCCTGTTCCAATTACAGTGTTAAGTCCATGGGGTAAGTCGTGAATAACCTCGGTGAGCATAGCCATCTCGCATGCCACGTGGATATCTTCCTCTGTTGGTTGCTTCCCGTCGCTGCAACCAAAGGCAACATTGTTCCACAGAGTATCGTCGAACAAGACACTCTGCTGCTGCACTAGAGTTACATTATTTCGAAGCCAGTTAACATCCAGGGTTTCGATTGGACAGCCATCGATTGAGATCGTGCCTGATGTGGTATCATACAACCGAAGTAATAAGTTCGTTAATGTGCTCTTGCCAGATCCACTTCGACCAAACAAAAATGTTGTTTCTCCAGCAGGGAAGAATAAGTCGACGCCGATAAGCGAAGACTGCGTTGGATTCGATGGATATGAGAATGTGAGCTGTTATAATTAGCGATGCTACAATATCGAACGAGTTTATCACTTACATTTGTGACCTCGATATCCCCATCACAGACCTCCAATGTCCGAGATCCAGCAACTTTCGAGAGCGGCAAGGTATTGTTCAATTCTCCAATAATCCTCTCCAGTGTCGCCCCCGCAGATTTGCCCCTGCATAATATCACATATTGCGCCAAGAGCGACGTCACAGCCTGGTTCCCCATCAAGAACGAGTAAAACGTCGTGATCACGTCGCCCGGTGTGAGTTCACCGTCCTTATGCAACTTGAGACCATACCAGAATCCAGCCATAAACATGACCACCACAAGAAAGCGGGCGGTGCCCATCTGTGAAGCTCTGACTTGCCCTTGAATCATATATGACAAGCCGGCAGCGTTGATTGCAGAAGCGTATTGCCGGATCTCGTGGTTCTGTCCGTTGAACACTTTCACTGTGTCGATTGCATGGAAGGCCGTGTTTGTATACTTTGAGGCTATATTTAACTCTCGCCTTTGGGCCTCGATCGCTGGTTGGAGTCGACGTGATATGAGCCACAGAACAAGTGACGCTGTCGGGACGCTCAGTGAAAGGACAAGAGTTAACTTCCACGAGTAATAAAATGCTATGCCAATGGCCATGACAGCGGCCGCAACGTCCTTCACGAAAAACCCCATTGGTTGGGATGTCGCCATCTGTAGCTCTCTAACTTGTCTGTTAAAAGTGTCAGCAAATCAAGTTATCTTCGCCCAATACCGACTTACGTTTGTATTCTAATAAGAACGGGTGATATTCCGTCTTTACGAAGATCGTACCACTCCATTTCTCTCTTCAGCAATCCTGTGAACAGCTTCTGTCTCGCCTGTTTTGCTTGTGACTCTCCAAATATCAACCACAATCCAAAGAATCCGGCGTTGGCAAGGCAAGAGCCCACCCCCAGACCTGTGAGGACAATACACCATTTTGAGATACGTCTTATCATTGATGAATAGTTCGTTGATCCAGCCACATACTCTGCTATATCGTCGAAAATAAATCCCATAAAAATCGCCATAGATGGCTTGATTACTCCCGCGGTCATGGAGGAGATCCACGCAGGGATCATGACGGCGAGGTGGCCCCGCACCGTAAACGCAAACATGGACTTCCATGCCGGCTTCGTATCGGAGTCTTCTCTGCCCGCAGTAGAGTTCTCCAACCTTGCCGAAACCTCATCGCGAAGAGAAGTATCCGCCATCCCCATAAGCCGTCAGTGGCAGTGAAAAATATACAGGTGATTGAAAGCGGCAAGCATGATGAAGAAAGTAGGCCAAAGAATTAATGGGTGTAGTACAACCCAAGTATGAGACAAGTCTGTGAAGGTTCTGGCCGGCATGAACCCCATAGCTTCATTGTCGCTTCCTTACTATTGTTCTTCGAAGCGGCCGAATCAATCGCAATTTTGGCGATTTCGGTCGCCGGAAGCAGCAATGGCGCCGGGTAACAGATGATGCATCAACTATTATAAAATCGCTACCAAGCAAGGGAGAGTTCGTGCTGTGGTGGTAACACGAATGAAAGAAATATACTCAAGCAAGGGCTATGAGGTGTACCTGAATAATTGAAAGGATACTGTACCATTCCAGACGACGTCACATCCGTATTTTCCTCACAAATTTCGGTCGGATTTCTCAATATTCTATCATATCAGGGGTCCACCAAAGCACATGTAAGTTATAGATTGGGTCGTAATTTCCTTGATTAGGTGCGTTGTCTACGCCTCTGTGACAGCCTTCTCTTGCTGTGCCTTCTCATAAATCCAGTCATTTAGTCCGTTGCGGTTTCTGCGCTATGATCAGCATACTCCGCCCCAAATTGAATTAAGGATAGGTTGTGGTCTTACCTTGCGATTTCAACAGCGTAAAACTGCATTCTTGGAACTATTTCGAGGTTAGTAAAGATACAACGCGCGTCTCACGAGCAATTCTCACCAAAAATGGTACCCTCCTGTGTATATTCCTCTGTCGGGCTGATCCTCAGCATCGTTCCAAAGTTGTAGTCGTCAATCTTCTTGTCGTAAAACATCATGAAGTTGCGCCACTTCTCTTTGCCTAGTTTGCTCTTCATCTCATCCTCGTTGATGGTAACTGCGGGATCGAAGTCTGGAAGGTCTTTCTTCAGATGCTCGTAGATATCATCGTCCATCTTTGTCAGTTTGAGGGAGGATCCCTTGACTTTCTCGAGGATTGCCCAGTAAGTCGACATGTGTTGCACAGCTGTTTGGACTTAAGTCAGCGGCGAAAACGAGCCCAAAGGGATAGAATGTACCTTTCACCGCAAACTGCTTCTCGATCTGCCAAGATATAAGCCAAACTGCAAGCTTTGAGGGGGACAAAAACATACATCCTCCAAGTTATCGGCCTCTTCAGCGTTGAACTTCGCAGGTGGCCCCGACATCGTTGGTGTGCTTTCGTAATCTATTTACAAACAATGTTGGTGTAAAACGAAATAAAATCTGTGAAATCTAGTAGATTTCAACCCTCCAAGTATGTCCAAAGGGTATAAAATTGATATTGTCTCCACGGTAGAGGAGGGGTGCGAAATTGGGCAGAATGACGGTGCGGGAAATACCGATCTTGCGATGATTTTTTAGCGCCAAAATTACCCCGCCATAGACGCTGCGGGATCGCGCTTGGCGCTTAATGTTGAATTGACGACAACAATCATACTTATATAGTTCTATGTTATAATGATTAGCTCCATACTCCGTAGGTGTCCATGGCTCTTGGATTTGTTTTTGGTAGACTCCTAAATATCTCTTGCATGTTTCAATATGTCTGTTTTCATAATGCCCGGTGCCTATTACTGTTGGGATATTTCATTTTCTTTCTCTGGGTTGTCATTGTTCTCGTCTGTTCCACAAGTTGAGAAAGAGGTTCAAATTGATAAAATGGTATCGGTGATATGAATACGATGACTAGTATGCAGGCCAGTTATTTAATGAGTCAAAGTCACTACTTTGAAATGATGAGAGTTCCCCGCTCCCCGTATGAGCTGATCTTCTCACACTGGGGACCAAACGAAGTATATGAGAATATCAATTCAATGCGTTATTTGTGGTAGGTGAGCAATTGTTATATGCTCTTTCTGAATCACAAAGCCATATTCGCTTTATCTCTACAGATATAGAGTTGCTCTCCTGGAACAATTCGCTGGGGGAGCGGACAAATGGCACGTGGCGAACAATTTGGCACTCACCCTGGGCCCACGCCAAACAAAAACGCCAATCGTCAAGGGCAACTTAAATCTATGTTTTGAATTCTTTGTCATCGTCAAACTCATAACCTCATCTGCGTGCTTCTACTCGACGGCCCCTTGGCCGTCGAGTCTCCTTCACTCCATTCAATCTACAGGCCAATCCCTTTTTATAAACGTCTTTCACTCTGTCAAATCTACAGACCAATCCTCTCAAGAAACGCGTTTCACTCTATCCAATCCTCAGATAAATCATTTCTCCAAACGTCGTCACTCTATTACGGATTGACCATTTCTCTGAACGGCTTTCACTCGGTCGGATCTACAGATTAAACCATTCGATGAACGTCTTTCATTCTATTGAATCTACAGATCGGTCCTTTTAAGCAACGACAAGGTAGCTACTCTACCCACCTCTGCGTATGTGCTAGCAGCCAAAACTAGATTGCTAATGTCCTTTCACAGATGAGGTACATCCTCACTCCGTTGCTGGAGGGTCTGAGATCCCCGTTCATTGGAAGCCAACCTCCCGATCCCCCACTGGGAGATTCAAAGTCCAAATTTACTGAGCGCAAAACTTCCCTTGTAGATCTGAAGTCTTCGTTTTTCGGCCACAAGATTTCCATTCCTTTCTTCCCAAGGTTCAAGTTCAAGTCCCCATTTATAGGGAACAAAGTTCCCGACCCTTCACTCAACAAAGCGGAGTCTGCTTTTCCACGCCCGTCCATATTCAAGAGTCTGAAGTTACCGTTCATCCGGAACAAAGATCCAAAGGTCACAATTGCCCCAGCCCCGGTCCCAGTTCCAATTACAATCCCCCCGGAGAGGCAACATATTCCTCCCTACCACCACCTGGTCGATTATGAGATTGGTTATTACGATAATGGAGACGCGTTGGATGCTTTCAAAACAAGCCTGCCCAATTTGCCCAAAGGTCTTCGGTACCGCGAAAGACCTAGAGTGCCTGGCTTTGGAGATCCACATCTCCTCGGGCTCCCAGTCAACGTTCGCTTTCGAATCTACCAGTTTGTGACCGGGCCAGTACGCGCAAAAAACAAGATGATTATTCTATCGCCAGACCGCACGATAGATGGGTTTTGGCCGAAGAAGCACTTCATGGAGCCTCGGACTGTATTTGGTATTATTGGCAGCCTAAGTTTGTCGTGTTTCCAACTCCGGCACGAAATCATGACATATTATTGTTCACAATTCCACTTTCATGTTACTATCGACTACTTTTGCTCTCCATTGGTTGCGCCACTCATGCACAAATGGCTGCCACTATTTGCGAACAGGATGCAGTTCATGACTGTAGAAGTTGATTTGACACGCCTAGGGGGGGGGTACAGAAATGAGAAGTTTGCACTCAGACATGGCGGAAAACGCATGCAGTGGTTCATTAAATCGCTAGTCGAGTCCCTTTCGAATAGGAGCGGAACAATCCGGAGTCTGCATTTTATGTGCCGGAGATACAAAGGTTTCCGACTACCCTCGCAGAGATATATTCCGGAGGAAAATATTCCTGATAATAGTATGTTATTGTTTCATTTTCCAAGAGCTATTACTGACCTTCTGTAGCTGTACCTCCTAAAGATGGAACTCTTGAAGATGGAACTCCAGAAGATGGTACTCCTGAAGACGGTACTCCCGAAGATAGTACTCCTGAAGATGGGGCCCAAGATGCCTCTGAAGATTCCTCTGAAGATGTCTCTGAAGATTGGACTTCTGAAGCTAGAACTTCGCTAAACAGTAGTATTATGGTTGATCTATTGCATGAAAAGGAAACATCCAATGCAGATGAGTCGCAAAACGATGAGTCGGAAAAAGATGAGCCGAAAAAGGATACGCATTACAAACGTATGTCATTGTTCATTTATTCCCAAGGCACATACTAACCATCCGCAGATGTTCCTATCAAATACTGTTCCTCGTACACAACAACAGTTCTGGACTTCCTGCCGCGACGTCTTGGGAAAAAAGGCATACCGGTCTACCATCTCCGCCTCTCTGGCTTTGGAAAGCCATATACCAAACATGTCCTCAGACAAATTGGTTCGGTTGGCAACGGTCCCACACGTCTGATCACCCCAAAGATCCCTCCTTGGCCTCGCGATTACCCCGAAATTCATCATAGCATAACTACGACTGATGGCGATTACCTGGGCACTGTCGTAAAGTTTGTCAATCCTAAAGAAGAGGAGCCTGTCGAAAAGCCACGTATAAGCAGGTTTACTGCAAGCAAGGCGTTTTTCAAAAGGGCTCTTAGCAGGATAACCTTCTCCAGAACCCGCAAGAAAGATCCCGAAACTAGCCCTCCTTTTGACTATAGAGTGTTATTTCCAGACTTTTACGATTCGGATGAAGAGGACGAGTCGGATACAGCTTCAGAAGACGATGATGTCCCAGAAGGCGTTGGCTTAGGAATCCAGCTTCCCATTCTTCCGCGCCATCCCAACAACAAATACTCATTGATGCGGACGTATGACATAGAACGACACATCGAACAAAAGCTAGGGGAGCCTGACTTCCCCGACCCGTGCGACGAAATCATCGAGATCTGGGCGATTGATTCGGTGTCAAAAAGGTTCGGTGATTTGTTTGGAGTATCCACGGCAACTCGTGGATTACCCAAGGACCGCCGTCCACCTATTGTCATCGAGTCGACGCACAGATCAATCCCTACACTATTCAAGGGCCTCAAGAGGTTTGTATCGAGAACTCCCGTCATACCCGTAAGGATGGCGGTCATACCCGAGGTCGACGAACAACTTCAACAAATAAATGCCACCTCCTCAGCAGTGAATGGATTGTTTAATTTTCCTGAGCAACAAGTATCAGCAGCTGCTCGGAGCCAAATTCAGATGAACGGGCACTGGAACCTTGGACAAGAACGCCACGGTCTCTCGCATCTAGCGCAGCATAATTCTTCAACCAATTCTACTTTCTATACCAACGCTTCAGAATCAACTCTCGACATGGCGTTTTCAGATCCTACAATTCCTGCACAGCTCGCTCCCATCCATGAGCAAGAGGTTGATTCTTCGTCAACTCTTTATATTCCCGATGATGGATCTGACACTCCAACAATGGCACGTATCCGCAGTGAGAATCTCAGCCACGCCGATGAGCCTTGGGACCATATGGATGAACAATCGAACCACTCTGAACTGGAACTCCATACAGTTTATACAAGTTCTACATATGATACTGATGGTACGAGATCGAGATCGAATACTGAGGGCAGTGTGGTACTTGATTGGCCACTTCCAAACTTCACGATGCCCCCAGCGCCAACGAGACCGCCTCCTTCAGTGCCTGAGATAGGAAACCAATTGCATCAGATCGCCACCTTGCCACCAACAAGGCCACCTCCTCCAGTGCCTGAAATAGGAAACCAATTGCATCAGATCGCCACCGTATCATCAAGACGCACCTTACGTTTTGCCAATGAGGACGAATTGCATGAAATTCCCACCTCCTCCTCGAGGCGTGCTATTCGATTTTCTGATGAGGGCCAACTTCACCAGATCCCCACGTCTTCTTCCAGGGAGACATTGCGCTTTGATGTACCCGAGGAAACAGACGCACAGCAGGAGGCTAGGCGTGCCCGAAGTGATAGTTTCAGAAAACAAAGACAAGACGAAGAGAGAAAGCACAGTCGGGGGATGCAGAGTCTTGATTCGTTGTTCAATTACGGTGTGGAACCAGTACCAAGGGAGCCAAAAAAGCCAAAGGAGCCCAAAAAACAACGCAGTCGATCTGGCAGTTTCTGGGGAAAAGGAAAGTCAAAGAATGACGCCGATGACAAGCCCTCCAAGACGCCAACACTGCGTGCGGCGAAAAGTTTCCCATCCAATTTCTATGGACGCGAAGCTCCCGATGACCCCGAGCTCGCTCCGTCTCCGAATCTGAAAGAGAAGCGCAGCATGTCCCGCCTTTTCCACCGCAAGAAAGAAGAGCCCAAAGGCGCAGAAGAGGTAGAGGAGATGTCGAACAAGATCAATCATCTCTTCAGCGACCCCGCCGCCGACATCCCAGTCGACAAAGGCACCATCGGGCGCACCAGCCGCAGTGGCGGCTTCTGGAAGCGTAACAAAGGAGAGACACAGCCAGATGCGGAAGTTGAGAGTGCGCCGCACCCGCCTTTGCGCAGCATGCGAAGCTTTTCTTTCAAGCCCCTGCGCCTGCGACGCAAAAGTTCAACGATAAACAACAGCGCCACAGAGCTCCCAGATGAGTTGCCCGAAGAGCTACCAGAGGAACTCACAGACGATCTGCCAAACGATCTGTCAAACGATCTCACCGATGAGCCGACCAACGAGCTCCCCGTTCCCGCCGCCCCAGCCCCAACCCCCGAGCCCCGCGCCCGCTCACGCGGTTTCTTCAACAGCCTCCGCCGCAAAACGTCCAAGCTCCTCAACGCCGACGAAATCGACACCATGTCTTCAAACCTCTCTCTTCTTTTCAACGGTTCCTCGGCCACCATCGCGACGAACACGAATGAGAGTACCGGAGGACGTCAGAGCACTGCCACGGGACGCGAGAGCGCTACTTCTGGGCGCCAGAGCACCACCGCCGGCCGCGAGAGCGTAGCTTCTGGGCGCGAGAGCGCAGTTTCCGGGCGCCAGAGCGCCGCTTCCGGACGTCAGAGCGCCGCTTCGGGACGTCAGAGCACAACTCCCAGCGGTGGCTACAGTTTCTCTCGGAGTTTCGGCCGCCGCGCCGCCGCCGCCGGGAGCATATTTGGCCCCAATGGGGGCAGGAAGGACGGCCGGGGCAGCCTTGCCAACATCCGTTGGGGCGCAGGGGAGGGGATGGTAGCCCCTGCTGGGCTCCGCGAGGTGAGAGAGGCGAGGGAGAGGAGGGAGAGAGAGGAGAGGGAGGAGCGGGAGATTGAGGAGGAGATGGAGAGGGATAGGGAGATTGAGAGGAGGGAGCTGGAGGAGTTGAGGGCGAGGGAGAGGGAGAGGGAGAGGGGGG
>JPKD01003240.1:0-11229 GCA_000750935.1 Pseudogymnoascus sp. VKM F-4519 (FW-2642)
TACGCTTTACTCTGGACAAACTTTTAACATGCTGAATAAGCTATTTGGTGCACGACTATGCGCGGGAATGGAAAACAAGGTTGTGCAAGATGTTCTCAGAGAAGTCCATGGCATGATGCCCCCCGAACATCACCTGGTGCTATGCCTCGGCGCTTGGCAATTCCAAGCCAATCGAATAAAACTTCTATCACATCCATGGGAGCACTTTTACAGATTTGCTTTTGTGGAGAAACCAGGGACTAGCAAACGCGACATCTTTGCTGGCATGGCAAGAAATTGGAATTTTGCATCAAACGACCCAAAAACCGAGGAAGAAATCACTGCTATTTGGCAAGGCATGATTGTTAGTGTACTCTTTTTATCCTTAACTAGCAAATCCAGCTGACATGGACCCATCTAGTGGGCGATTGGCGATTTTTCCAAGCGACGCCTACAGGAACTAAATTACCATTTGTGCCCTTGCCTTATTTCGCAGCCTCATTTTGTGACTGCTTTCCTGAAAAGCCCTCGATTTCTCAATGATCCAGAGGAGAAAAGGACCGAAGAAAAGATAAAGCGAGGCATCTTCGCCTGCACAGCTTTGAGGGTTCTTGATTTCATAATCGAGGTAAGGAACGACGAGGAACGCACGAGGGTGTACCACTGACAATACGATTAAGGAGGGTGGCGAAAAATTACAACATAGATGCGACGACTCCCGCAAAGCTGTCCTCGGTAATATACAAGGTCTTGTGGGTGCTAAAGGGATTTCAGATGACGTACAGGACGATTTAAGCAACATGATCGCATACTTCAACAAATGTGGGGTTAGTTCACTAGTGGGGGGGTTGGACGACCTCGGTTTGACCGAATGATGAATCCGGATTCATCTATGAAGGAGCTTTGTAGATGAACTTTGGAATCTGCGATATAAGAGTGAGCAACTGGAAGCCGCTATGGTAATAGTATGCGCCCACCGCAATAAAAATGAACGTTTCTGCCTCTGCATCTACACACTAAATAGTGTCCGGTGTCCATCGATATTAATCTGCTCATGATGAACCCATTCGGCAATGCCTTTGACTGATCTTTCTTTTGCCATCTTCAACAAATCTCCCTCTCGGTACCTTATATCAGACGGCCAAGCGAGTTTTACCACGTGCTTCCATCCTCCTGGCTCAGGTCTTGTCCCTTCGACGACTTCGAGCTCGCCCTATGTTTTGCAGCCAATATGACCGCCGCCCGGCGAGTATCCACCGAAGCTCGCCGCGTTGTTCACACGTGGGTGCTGGTTTGAGAAGAGGTGGCGACCTCTACTGCACTCGTGAGCTGAGGTGGCACTATCTCGTACGGAATGTCGGTGACGAGGTTCATCGGTGACAACTTGCGGAGCAAGTTCATCCTGCTATCAGACTTCTTCCGCTCGTCATACGCGTTCCGGGTCGAGTGAGGACCGCGAGTGCGGTGAGGTCGGCATCTGTAGTGACTACTCTCTGCTTCACTACCAATTTGGCTAGCTCCGTCGTAGCTCGACGTATCTCTGATAAAGGTGTTTTCCTTGCTGTCCTTTCTATGCGGCTTCCCTTCCTTGTGAGGCCAGCTAACTTTCCGTTTCCGATTTGGAGATAAACTTCCAGGTACCGCTCGTGGACGTACAAATTCAGCCCGTTCAAAGTCAATCCAGGTAATTCCTGGTCGATCCGGGTTGACGAGAATATTCCGGGCTGCGGGATCACACTGCAATACACCCAGCTATAGCACGCAGGCCACAGATGGCCTCGTCGGCACGATTTGGTGGTATTGGCGATCGTAATTGGAACCATCCAAAGCTTAAAAAACATCATATAGACAATACGAACGGCTCCTGCATAGTATAATATGCTGTCCACTTTCGTATCTCCTAAATGCACCGACACGCACTTCCCTTGTAGGGGACGGAGACGATGGTAAATTGTCGATTCGTGCATCAGATCTTCGACGCACTCAATCCATGTTCCTTTCGCCGCAATGGTGTACCCAAATCCTGGTAACTCGACCTTGAATAATGCTCCTCTGGCTCCATGAATATTCATTTCTTCACAATAGTCAAGCTGATCGCGCAACAACTCGCGGATATGTCGCATGAATGTATGGCGGTTGAGCTGATGGCGACCCTGTCCGTGTTCTTCGACGTTGGGACACTGCTGATCGAGTTCCGACATAGAGGCGACCAGCGGAGATTAGCTACTGCCAGCAAGTACCCTTCAGCACCAACGGGCGGAAGACGAGACCATAGTTGTGGCCCGTCTCTCACAAGTCCGCCAGCACAGCGTCAAACAATGCCATAAGGAAATTGAGGATAATGAGGATCAAGAGGACGAGGATGTGCGGCCTCCAAGACGACGAAAGCGGCGCTGCATAGACTCTGACGCGACTGAAACCGCCACGCGCAAGAAGGTCCACACGCGCTCATCCACTATAGACCAGGCCCGGACCTGCACTACTCTAGGTTCTACAGATTCTCGGAGTTTACCAACCGGTACGGAGTCAATTCTAGGCGCGGACTACTAAAAATATCCTCTTCAAGCCCTCACGCTGAGTCATTTTCAGTTCAGATCCCACTTTAATTGACGAAAGTGAAGATTGCATGGCTAAAACGCTCCTATCGTTGTAAATATCAAATGTGTGTCAAATATCTGCGTATCCATCCTCATCGCTTCCACCAACCTAAGCCTCCACGCCTCTAGGACACCACCTATCTCTGTTTAACCAAGTGCCGGGTCGCAATAACGTCGTTATTCTTATCTAATTCAAAGGCCGTGTAGTGCATGCGCTTGTCAAGATCACTCTGATGCTCAGATTCCCTGTGTCAAGGTTAGTTGATACTTATTAAGTATGCAGAATAGCGCAAGCAGAAGGGTTCATACTTCATAGCAACTGCTGTAGTATTCTCACTAAAAACGCTTGCGTTCTCCTCCACAACGTTCACAAAGTCATCTTTGACAGCCGCAGAAGGGAATCCAGAAGGGCGTGTCCACAGAGTCGTCCTATCTACAATTTGAACATCAAGTGATCTTCCATTTTTGATCACAGTCCGGATCAGGCTTGCTGAGACAAATCTTGCTGACATCGCTACTGGATATTGCAGAACCTCTTAAATGTATTGACAGGTGCTGCTGGGGTGATATTTGTTCTGTTGACTGTTTAAAACGGAGATGCAGGTGCTATTTGTACCCTCCCAGAGTAGGCATTGCCAATAAATGATAGAGCAAATTGAAATGGCCTGTAGAATGTCTTAAAATAAGGACGAATAGAACACATGGGAATCAAGGCTACTCATAGAGTGCAAACCCAGCGCGAAGAGGTACTATAATTGGATCAACCTCCTTCTTTCAAACACCTAGGCTTTGCAGAGGCCCTGCAACGACTTCAATATCACTTTTATCATGGGTTGAGAACCAACCGTATCTGCATTGATATGTACCACTTACCGCCGAGCACACATCATAACTCATTAGAGGACAGTACACAGAAGTAAGCATAACTATCATCTCGCCAACAGCCTTACCTTCTCAAAGCAGTTGTAGAAAGCTACTGAGGAATTTCCCTAAGTCCATGATCGACAATCGTGGAATAGCGCGTGAGGCCGCAAGTGTCGCCGTGCGTCAAATGCCACGTTTTAACTGGACGGCTGGCATAGCACACCTTTACGCTCTTACGGGATACAGGCCACCTTGCCTTTTCTCCCACATTTACCTTTTCCCACACTTACCTTTTCCCACACTGATCTTTTCCCACAGTTATTTTTCCCACACTTACATTTTCCCACACTTACCTTTTCCCACACTTACCTTTTCCCACACTTACATTTTCCCACACTTACCTTTTCGCATATCTGAACTGTTCCCACTCTTGCTCTTTCCCTCCTACTGCACTTTTCGACGGGTTTCATTGCGCACGGCTGTACTCTTATCTTCGCATTCAGCTTCCAGGTTTCGCCATGGAAGGTGCCGACACGGACGATGGCGCAACTAACCGTGGTCCTCTGGTTCCAAATAACATCGCTGATAGTCTACTACGAGATGTCCTTCACCGGCGAAAGCACTACGAAGCGAACTGTCGTCACGTTGCTGGGCGCCGAGATGACGTCTACAAAGAGATCCCGATCAATCACCTCGTTCCTCTAGCGTTTCACACAACCCCTTCCCTCCTGGAGAACTTTCAAGATATTGATGGTGTTGTTCAAGCCGTCTCTGAACAGTACAGTTCTGATAAATACAAGTCTGATCTTTTCGGTGATTGGCAAAAATACTGCAAAGCCCTCAACTCCCAACAACGTGCAGTAGCTACATTTGGTATGCTGACTCGTCTTCTGCCAACTATGCTAATCTTTTCGCAGAGGGTGCAATTTTTTTTGCGGCAGAGAGCATTTCAAAGCCAAAAGAGCGAGAAGCTTGGATCTCCTCAACTCTCGGTCACCTGCGTTTGTTAAAGCAGCTCAGCAGCGTCAGTGGGGACGATAATAAAAATGGACGTAAACGGAAACGTGGAGCGGGTCAGGAAGGCCGACCCAGTGCCCTAGATGGGCATAACCCTGCGATACGGACAAGATCTATCGAGAAAACCGAGGTCCTGGCTGGTGTTAATCTTCAGGCGGGAAGCGTACCAAGTCTTGATTCATCCTTTTCCGAAGCATTAATTGCACCCATGCCTGGCCAAAGTAGCGCGGCTGCGGAAATTAGTCTGATGGATGCTGACTTGAAGGTACGTCAGCCGCAGAATGGCTATCAGGCTGAAGCAAGTAAAACGAATATAGCAATGATGGCTGAGGTAGACAAGTTGAGGAGTATTCTTGGAGACTACCTTGTTGACGGTATGAATGCGAGCCGTATGAGACATCACGAGAAGGACATAAGATGGATAACTTTTACTAATACTGTGCGTTTGCATGTTGCTGATGATAAGGGTGAGGATTTCAAGTTGGAGATCTGGCTGTGTCTATCAGTCGGGAAAGCTATTTCGCAGGCAAAGAAGAACTTCACTCCGTCTGAACTAGGTCGTCGTTCCCCTCTGGCTGACAATACGGAGAACCGACTCGAGGATTTTATCAAACCCGTTGAAGATTTGAGGAGCATATTTGGTGCCTATCTCTTTGAGGCCATGAAAGCCAGCAATTGGAGGAAGGAGGAGGAGAAGGCGGGAATGTCAATAGGTACTAGCGCTGTTGATGTGTCTTTTCCCGACAGTGATGATGGCACCGATTGCAAGGTGGTTGTGATGTTGGGCTTTGAGGCAGGTGTAGATATGTTTGCAAAAATATATCCCAGACTCTAGCTAGCTCGCACCAATTTGAAGTTCATATTCATCACAACAACTGTCTGCCCTGCAGGAAGTATTTCGTTCTCTTTGTCCATGTCTGTCTTCCGAGAGGTGATTTGTCCCTGTACACCTACGCCTATGTTGCCAGATCCGGTTTTCCATGCCATGGTTCTATCATAAGCAACCCCTTTGAAAGTATAATAGTCGATGGATTCGTAGTCCCCGTTGACAGTTTGTTCGGCCTGCGTTTTTTGCATTAGACTAGTAAGCTTTTAGATATGGGTCGAACTCGACCTACCTCAGGCATTAGAGTAGTAAACCAATTCCCATCTGGGTTTAAATTCCAAAGTCGATTAAATTGGAATTCAAATTTCTCTTCGGCCTCAAAGTTGAGCAATACTGACAGTTATGTACAAAGGAAGAACAGGTGTGTTTGGTGGAGGCTCGAGGTGGAGGCGATCGGTTCAAATTTGTTAGAGTTTGATGTGTGATGTCTAATCTCGACTGTAATAGGATTGCTTGTCACCCGGGTGGGGAGAAGGCGTTCTTGATGATGACTCAGCGCGGGGTACGATGTACGAAGCAGCTTCCGTTATTCACCTTGACGTAGAGGGTGGCTTATCCTGATTGGAAGGTGAAAAAAACGAGTCTTCGAAGTCGAATATATGTCCTGTGCCTTGATAGTATAGTCAAAGCTCGATGATGATGAAGAAAGTGGTGGGGCTCAGTAGTGCCCATGTGATTTGCTCAGGCGCAGTTTGGGCTTTCAATACATTCAGGCAGCAAAGATGCGTCAAGTATGAACGAATTAATATTGCTTCGGTGTAGTTTCCAGAACTTAAATACGTGGAGCCATACATTGCACCCTGTAGCAAATTAAAAAAGTTCCATGAACGATTCCAACGGTCGCAAAGTCGACGGTGGGTAGGACTGCGCTAGTCTGAAGGGGGGGGTATCTCTTCTCGTAGTATCTTGATTAAGATACAGGATGAGCAGATTGACTTTTGCGACAAACCGCGCTAACGGTAGGGTCACACGTGGAAGCAAATCGAAGGTGGAGGAAGATTCCGGCATGATTCGGGCCCCAGTGCATTTAGGCTGCTGCCCGAACGGTTCAGGCCTGCAGCTTGATCTGTGTTTGACTGTCTGTCGCGTCACAGGTCGACGAAGCCGTGGAAGCCGTGTTCGAGTAAGGATGTGAAGTAGATTGGATGGGTGATCCTTCCTGGCCAGTTTTCTTCTGGGTGACTTAATCAAATCCTCCAATCACCCTATACGCCTACTGCCAGTCGCGAGACTTTCGAGCTTGAAAAGAGGACCCCGGCAACCTATCCTCAAGGTCACAAGTTGTAATCAGAAGTGGCCATGATCTGGTGCGCCTAATCTTGACGATATCTAGACAGTTAACTAACCAGGAGGCAAAGATTGGTTAGTCAACTCTACGAGTTCCAACTACAAATAGATGATATTTCTACGCCAGTATGTTGCGCCGAGCCTATCACGAGAGCATCACAATATCATTTGACAGCATTTTCTCCAGATAGCGATACAACGAATGTCAAGATCTACTCAGAGTCCACTTGTATTCTACACGAGATATCTTGAGCTGGCGAACGCTAATGGTGAGGGGCTACCCGATTCCATTTAGCCCTCAACATCGGCAAACCACCTGTGCGCCAGCGCTTCACGAGCAGTAATCCTCTTAGCAGGATCAAAATTTGTCATTGCCCCAACCAGATCCATAAAGTCCTCATCGAAGCCCGGCTTCTCAACCTTCCAGAGGCGAAAAGGCTTGCGTCGGTTCTGCTCGTTAAATCCGCTGCGGACCACCTTGAAAATCTCGCACCACGGGCTCTCGGGGCCGAGGTAGCGCAACAGCGCATCGAATGTGTCAGGTTCGGCAAAGTAAGAAAGTTGACGCTCCAGAATGATAGAAAGAGGCTCCATCTCAGGGTCTTCTATTTCTTTGGCGGACAAGGCAAAGATGACGGTCCGGGAGAGTACGTATATACACTAATTGGAAATATTAGTCTTATAACACTATACACTTGAGCGCGATGCGGAGGGAATGGTCGCAGCAAACTTACAACTATACCATAAGAAAACATGTCAGAGGGTGAATTCACGGGACCTTGGGCATGAGCCTCAGGGCTGCGCCAGAGCTGATTGCCAACCTGAGCTCCCACGATGTCACTACCAGGAGGTACATACGCAGCATCTTCGAGATCAGCAAGCTGAACACTCTTTACAATGATGTTTTCATCACCGTTCGTATAGTCAACTAGAATATTGTTTGCTTTGACATCTATTCAGGGTCAGTGCCATTACTAAGCGGAATTATCCAAGGTAGAGGACGTGCCCGCATGAACGATATTCTTGTCATGCAATGCTGCAAGACCACGAAGAGCATCCCGCAGGATCCGTTTCCTTGTAGCGAGTGGTATTTCCTTCTGGGCGAGGCTGAGCAAGTGGTCGGTGGCATAGTCGTATATGAGGATCGATTGCTCGGGGATACTGTCGCGCATGAGTCGGAGATAAGAGCTGCGCTCGTGCGCAATGAGATCTCTCTGCATATCGCAGGCTGGCTCAAACATCGAGGGGGGGACCTCCTTGAAGACAAACTTGTGTCCGTCATCTCTGCTGTGTTTAGAGAACGAAATAAGCCTGCTGAATGAATGGGGACAGGGGGCTAATGGAATGCTCAATCACGTACGAGGCAAGATAGACTTTCTCCGGTCTATTGTCTTTCTCTTGAAGCACGCAATTAATGGTATACTGACGACCAGACTCGCTAACCAGCCTTGAGCCTACAACTGGCTTATTTATCTTGTTTTGTGCAGGTGCAGGTATTGAATCGTGAGATTGCATCGTACTTTGCGACCGTATAGGTCTGGTTGAAAGGTAGGACACGATGACGTGAGGGAGCGGCCGAAACCTTGGAAGCTGGATTGCTCGGCGACGTATTGCATTGAGAGTTATATGGCTTCTAAAGAGTAGTGATGAGGTCTGGAGGAAGAATTGGACGTTATTATGTCTAACTCCAGGCATTACTACAGATAATGGGCAGGTTGTTGGTAAACCGATTTTCAAAAATATGCGCGTAGTATTAAGCAAGGTTGGTCGCTAAGCTACGCGGAATGGAAATCGCTTGGCGCCTTCCGTGACCGCACGTGCAAATGATACCAGGTGGGGTAAAAGGTAAGTGTGAGAAAAAGGTAAGGGCGGGAAAAGGTAAGAGTGAGAAAAAGGTAAGGGCGGGAAAAGGTAAGTGTGGGAAAATGTAAGTGTGGGAAAAGGTAAATGTGGGAGAAAAGGCAAGGTGGCTTTTATCCCGTAAGAGCGAAAAGGCGTGGCTATGCCAACCGTCCAGTTAAAACGTGGCATTTGACGTACTGCGACGCTGCGCTTGTTAACACGCTACTCCACGTTTGTCGATCACGTACTCAGGATTTGCTTAGTAACAGAAGTCAAGCAAATCTTTGATGTACGAAGCGCTTGCGCGGTAATTATGCTAGGTAGAAAACTGTGCGACCATGGAAAAGTGGAAGTATGGGAACGGGGTACGCATGGGAAAGTGGCAGGCATGCCTTAAAAATTGTAGCCCAACTAAGAAACCACAACTGGACAAGCTATTGAGGTGGGTCGGCCTTCACTCGCATAATGGTATGAAATATTCCAGTGTTAATACCAGTTAATACTTGCTTTGAAGTGTCGTTTTACCACGTTGTCTTCATGTATTGTGCGCAAGCGGTTCATCCAAGGGGTGTATTTAATATGCTATTAATACTCAAGACTCCTCTAGAGCGCAGATGACTTTTATTTCAGCGCGCCCTTAACACGTTGTCTCCGTGATGAACCGATGAGGCCTTCTTGTCGGATGAGACATTCCATTTTTGGAGATCTGCACAATCGATATCACTCTCACATCAATGGGCTGGTTCCTCCACACTGCTGCATGGTGAATCGATCTCGCCAGCATCCCCCCCAACACTGTCTTGCAGATATGTGCCTCTCCCCGCGTTGTCTTGGACCTTCTCGATTGTTCAATCGGCCAATGCATGATGCTGCAACCGTGGGCTGCTGGTGATCCTGAATGAAGAAGGATCGGTCCCTCAACTCCCCGGCCGTTGTTGGTTTACAGGGGGCAGGTCTTTCGTTAACATGAAGTGAGAAAGAATCGACGAATATATAAGGGCTTGAAATTTCCCCAGAAATCCGATCACAAACCTCTGCAGTCTCCAAACTTGTCAGTCATCTTCAAGCTTACCACTGATATATCTTGTCTATCACCTACTCATATTAACTCCCATCACACACATCAAGCCTTCTAAGTCCTCTGTGTTGATCATGGCTCTAGAGATGTCCCACCAAACGTCAGGTTCCCCGCCGAATACCCCGACGGAATCATCATGGCCTGTTGCTACACCGGCGATACCTGAGGAGTTGGGCGCGTCAACCAGCATGCTATCAGAGCGATTTGGCATACCGACGATAATGCGTCCATCGCAAGGCGGAGTTCCGTATCCAGCACGTCCGGGTTGGGATGTTTCATCGTTGGGCGAGGAACAACAAGATATGAGTGTAAGTTTCCCTCTATTGCTATATCAAACCCAAACCCCACCATATACCTATGGTGGTAAGGACCAGCGGCAATGTGTCAGAGCGCTCTACAACGCCAGAATCAGGTTTTATGCGCCCTTGTGACGGGGATCACCGAATGTTTCATTCGGGATGGAGAGCGCTCGTTGACCGTTGCAACGGAATAACTTGGAATTGAAGCCAAACAATTATTCCCGTTCCTTCCTCAGCATGAATCTTCTGATAGACAGGAAATTCAACACGTCACTGACAATAGTTTCCCAGGGGACCTTTAGCTATGTTGATCAAGTCATGCTCCAATTCGCCGATCAGCCGAATAACTATAATACGTTCCTACAGATCTTGAGGGATTACAAGAGTCAAGTGTAAGTCTTCTGACCAATCATGCCGACGTCATTATCACATTATCATACTAACGTAATGGCTGCCCAGAATCGGCTATCCTGTCATCGCCAGCCGTATATCAAAATTATTTGCTGGGCATCCCAACCTTATACCAGGATTTAATATATACTTACCTGCCGAATACCGAATTGAATGCAGCTCTACCAATGGCCCAAATACCATCTGCGCCACTGGCCGTCCTGTCACAAGAAGCTCATTAACGCCGATGCAAACTGAACAAAGTGCCGGTATAAATGGTGTCACACCTCAGCAGTCAGGTGCTGCTCAGGCCAAGGCAGCTGCGGCGAAAGATGTTGGGTCATTCGACTTATCGACGACGATGGTCCCATGCAGCACGGCCCTGTCAGTCCCTCAAAGGCTCGCCATATCAATACAGCCGCCAGAAGCCACCCGGCCGGGAATAGAACTATTCCCCCCCCCCGAGGTACGGTTGTTGCAGCCCGAGGACATGCCAAATGTCTGGGCCACCGTGATGCTGCTCAACAATGGCACAGATGTTACATATCAGCTCGGGGGAGAACTCTATCAGTCTCCCAGTGATGATGGAACCTTTTGTTTCCCTGGGCTGACAATCCTTGACGAAGGAATATATTGGCTCAGGATATTTCTATATCATATGGATTTCGACTCTTGCCCTAAAGGTGTTGCTCAGGTCGGGTGCGTGGATAGCAATGATTTCATTATAGCACCTCGACCTGACTTCACGACAATCTTTGGATCCAATGTTACAACTGCCCAAGAGTCTGTCGCACAACCACTATTGTGGCAAACAGTGGATGCCAACACATGCATAGACGATCACACTGGTTACTTTCCAAACTTGAAAATCCATGCAAGTTCATCTGTTATAATTAAGGAGCGGATCGAGTATCCGAAGTATATGGTATTTATACCAGTTTCCGATTTCATGCTGGAGACTGCAAATTTGGAACATGGACTCTACAACTT
>JPKD01003241.1:0-11239 GCA_000750935.1 Pseudogymnoascus sp. VKM F-4519 (FW-2642)
TTGGGGGGAGGGGGAGTTTCTAATGGCTTGGATGCGGTGGGGGGTTTGATTACTCGTAGATATCAGGAATGGGGTGGGATATATCGTTGCACTAGATATGATGGCCAGGATGTCACATATCGAAGCACACAAAACTAGACGGGACGGGCAAGATCATGGAGATACAGTACAAAAATTAACGTTGTTTCGTGAGGAGCGGTTTATTCCCCACCAGTCTGCCTTTCTCCACTTGAGAGTCTATCGACTCCTGTCTGCTTAGCTGTACACTACATGAGAAGCAAAATGCCACCAGAGTATGGGATTAATTTAGCCATGTGCTCGGAAAGCCTGGCAACGCAACGCCGTCCCTATGCTTTTTCGTCCTCTCCGAAGCTATGTAATATGGTAGGAAGGCGACACCCCGTCCCAACTCCCCTTAAGCAATCGTCAAATCGCGCGCTGCTTATATACGGATGCACCGTAGCCATGTGAATTACCACCACACCCCTCAAGGCGCCGCCGTCGGCATCAACCTCGACAATAATGTCGTCGTAGGTTCAGCCTGCCTTACTCTGGAAATTGAGGTCGCCCTGTTCGCACCAATCCTTCACAGGCTGAATGGGAGAGTTAGCTGAGTTACAATAGATAGACGATATCAATGGGACTTACCAGACAACTCAGGTACTTGCACCACGAGCACTCCTTCTGGTATTTATAGAAGTTGTTAAGGAGCACAATGAACAGCACCAGGATCAGAATCAGCGCCGCAGCGCGAATGAGCCACCACACCCACCACAATGGCTTGCGCGCCTTAAAGAACCCAAGCGGCGCCTTCACGAAGCGCGATACCTCACTAGGTCCGGTCCCGCGCTTGCCAACAGTCTCGTACGGCGGCTCGTCGGCGCCAATCTTACGGCTTAGTGCGGTTGGGGAATGAAGAATGCAGATGCCGATGGCGAGGCCCATCAGGAACCCACCAATGTGGGAGAAGTTGTCCAGTCCGGGGAGGAGGCCGAGAACGAATGAGATGACGATGTCGAGGGCGACGAAGGCAAGATCTCTCCAGGGGTTGGGGCGCTCGGACCACGTGTAGAGGAGCTCAAGGAGCATGAGGGCGATGATGCCGAAGAGGGAGCCGGAGGCACCGGTGGAGGATATTCCTGAGGCGGCAAAATTACCACCGAGGACAAAGCCGAAGATCCCCGAGGAGAGGTACACGAGGGCGAAGCGAATAGGGCCGATGGACTGCTCCATCTCACGGCCGATGGTGACCTGGAGGAGCAGGTTGAAACCGATATGGATAAGGCCCGCGTGCAGGAACATCGGGGTGATGAAGCGGAACCACTGGTTGGGCGCGGCCTGGCCCTTTTCGTAGGCTGGCTCAGGAACACCGTAGAAGCCGCATGCCTGAGAGAGCGTGCAGGCGTTTTCGGCAGCGTCGGGGTCAGTCGAGGTGGAGTAGGGACAGGGCCAGGTGATCTCGGTGGTATTCTGGATAGCGTCCATGCGGCGCATGCACGGTGTGTAGCGGGTGCCCATACTGATGAGGACGTAGGGGGAGGGGCCAATCATGGGGTTGAACGTCGGCTTGACCTGGATTGGAACGCCGGTAAGCTGGCCTGTATGAGGGGTTAGCATGCTATCTAATAACGATATATCAACACCAATGGGAGAACTGACCAGACTTGACAAGCTCAGCAATGAAGACGGCAATCTGAATGGTGGTGAAGAACCAGACCACCCACGCCGTCCTCACGCCCGGCTCGCCCTTGAACATGCCCAACCCTCTGCGTCTCGGCTTCGGGGGGTCCTCTGGGGGTCCCGCATCGTATATATGGTCTTGCGAGGGATATTGGTGGCGCATTGGTAGGGTCTTTTGCCTCTGTTGGTCTTGTAGGGGTATGAAGTCGTTGGAGGTGCCTGGGGTAGCCTCTCCTTGTCCGTAGTATGGAGAGTTCCCCGCCAGGCTTGCGTTGCTTCCCTTGTGACTCGCGGGATATACATGGTCGTCGAAGGGGCCGACGAAGGGTGAACTTGAGGGCTGTGGTACTATGGGTTGGCCCGGCTGCGGTGAATATGAGGGTAGTCTTGGGAGTTCGCGGTTGTCGTCGTAGCTGCTGTAATAGGGTTGTTGGTTTTGCGCCCCGCCGCTGTGGTATGGCTGTGAGTTGTTGTACGCCATTGTGGCCCTGCCTCAGCCTCTAGGGCGACAGCGGCAATGATATAGAGAAGGTGTCGCCTTGATGGCGTATTGGACCCTCTTGTGTCTCTCGATGTGAATCGTTTCGTAAGGGGGTGAATGGTCCGGATGCGCGCGTTGGATAAGCGACAGGCTGTTGATAATAAGAGGGTAAATGAGATAGATTGCAGGTCATGAAGTCGTTCACAAACAAGAACAGAACGGGGTATAAGAGAGAGTGTTGATAAAGGGACAAAATAACAGAACAAGCCGTGAAGAATGAGGCTTGGAAGTGGAGTTGTAGATGGGTCAAATGGATTCGTAGAAATCTAGTACCGGGACGGTAGGACGACGGTAAGAGTTGCGCGTCTGGGGTGGAGTCGGGGCCTCGTCGGGGCGTCGATCTTTGGCTGTGAAGTCGTGTGTGGTGGCTGTTAGTGCAGACAGCGCCACCAATGCAAAGCTGAAACAGGCTGTAAACCCGCCAAGATTCTTCATTGGGGAACATGAAGGGGGCGCATAGACCTACGTATGTGTCGATATAAATATAGAAGGTGGAAAGATGGGAAGATAGAAATAATGATTTTTGTATGAATGAATGTTTATATATGTGCGCTAAATACGCGCGGCAGTTGGATGAGGACTGTAATATTGTGAGCAAGTTAGAGTTCAATTGGATTCACTCTCACTTGTGAATGGGAATATTTGGTAATATTCCATTCAGTTCAGTACCTGGAGAGTTATTCGTATCACGATATGTAGCAAGATGGTATCCACGACCTATGCGCCACAGTAGGCCGCGGCAGATGGACAGATATGCGGTAAGATGGCAGTTAGAAGTCAGTGAGATGCAGTAAGATGCTTCTCTTTCGTTTCCTAAGTCTTTCTTCATAGATTCTCGACGCAGTGGAGTCTCTTCACGCTTGTCGCAAATCCAGCCGTGGCTGCCGCTATTTGCTATCAAGTGCTTACGTGCATCGGGTTAACATAATATGCTGTGCTGTAGTAGCCGGTTGCGCCTTCCCTTTTTACCTCATTTGTCGTACTGGGGGTCTTTATTCGCCATTCCGTAACATCAAAAGATACTGATGCAAATACAAAAGAAGTAAATAAATCGATAGTTCCATCCAGGAACAGGAACGGAAATGCGGGATGCCCCGGTTCTATATTTATAAACTGTCACGTGATGGAAACCATTGTATTAATGATCACGTGTCATGTCTTCCCAAAATAGCGTAGCGCTCCTGCTTAATTGAAATCGCGTCACTCTCGCGTTAGACGCGTTACCTCTCAGGATCCCTGGCATGGCCCAAACGTGAAATGTCAATTCAACACCAACTCAACACCTTCGTTGCCTCCAAACTATAAATTACCCTTCCATCTGCTGCTTCTAATTATTACCAATATACCCCTTACTGCAGTTAATCATGGTCGGCGCACTTTTACCCCAGAAGCGGGTATTCGGTGAGGCGTCGAGCGCCCGCCGAAATATCGACTCCTCCCCCGCCTCGATGAAGAAACGCAAGCTCGAAGGCGCAGAGACTCCCATTTCGCGACTTAAGTCTTCACAGAATGGACCGAAGGGCAAACCCGGCTCCAGCCAGCCGAGTCATTTCGAGTCGGAGGTGTTGGAGAAGTTGACGCAGGATATGACAGGATTGAAGAATAAGAATTCAGAGAAGGACCAACAGTGGGACAGGCCGGCCCTGGTCGATTTCAACTCCGAGACCGACAACCTGATCTTTCAGCAAATAGAGGCTGAGGAGGGCACACTTCATGGTGGGAAGGCGACGGTGAAGCTGTTTGGTGTCACAGAGGTTTGTGTTCCGAGCATCTCCACGGAGAGCGTATACTAATGATGACTTATTGCAGACGGGACATTCAGTGATGTTGCACGTTACGGATTTTCTACACTACCTCTATGTTGCAGCGCCAGTATCGTTCGTGAGAACCGACTGCGAGAGCTTTAAAGTCTTCCTCGAAAGCCAAGTAGCACAACACCAACCCGCAATCCACTCAGTACAGATTGTGATGAGAGAGAACTTATACGGGTTCCAAGGCAATCAACAGAGCCCCTACCTGAAGATTACGGTTACGGATCCGAAGTTCATCAACAGGGTCAGGACAACCATCGAAGGCGGAAATGCGAACTGGAAGGGAATGTGGAAGGGAGCGGACGGCGGAATTTTGACGTTCGACAGCATCCAATACGTGTTACGGTTCATGGTTGACACGAAAATGGCTGGAATGTCATGGGTGGAGGCTCCTGCTGCAAGTTACAAAATGATCAACGCCAATGAACGGCAGTCAAATTGTCAAATCGAGGCAGAGATTGGGTACCGGGACCTGATCGCCCACAAACCGGAGGGAGAATGGTCGAAGATGGCCCCACTGCGCATCCTGTCATTCGATATCGAGTGTGCTGGCCGCAAAGGTATCTTCCCAGAGGCAAACCACGATCAAGTCATCCAGATTGCGAACGTTGTCACCAGGTATGGTGAGAAGAAGCCATTCGTCCGGAATGTTTTCTGTCTGGATACCACCAGCCTCATCGTTAATACTCAAATCTTCGAATTTCAGAGGGAAGAGAAGATGCTGATGGCATGGAGAGACTTCCTCGAAAAGGTTGATCCTGATATCATCATCGGATACAACATATCCAACTTTGACTTCCCGTACCTACTAGACCGTGCAAAGCATCTTAAGCTTGGCGGTTTCGACTACTGGTCTCGTCTTCATAGTATAAAGTCAGTGGCGAAGGAGTCGAACTTTTCGAGCAAACAGATGGGAAACAGAGATACGAAGGCAACAAATACAAACGGGCGACTTCAACTGGATTTACTACAACTTGTCCAGAGAGATCACCAGCTGCGAAGTTATACGTTGAATTCTGTATCTGCTCAGTTTCTCGGCGAGCAAAAGGAAGATGTTCACCACACCATGATCACGGAACTGTTCAATGGAACCCCTGAATCACGGAGAAGATTGGCAGTGTACTGTCTGAAGGATGCATACCTACCACAACGACTTTTGGAGAAGCTCTCCTGCCTTGAAAATTATACCGAGATGGCTAGGGTTACTGGTGTCCCGTTCAATTTCCTACTTTCTCGCGGACAACAGGTGAAATTCGTCAGTCAACTCTTCAGGAAAGCGCTCGAGCAGAAGTTAGTTATTCCGAATCAGCGGACGGAAGCCTCTGGCGAGCAGTACGAGGGAGCGACAGTTATCGAGCCTACAAGAGGGTATTATGACGTACCAATTGCGACCCTTGATTTTGCATCTCTGTATCCAAGTATTATCCAGGCTCATAACCTGTGTTACACCACCTTATTGAACAAGGCCAGCGTTGACAAACTCGGCTTGAAGAAAGACGAAGACTATATTGTTACCCCGAATGGCGATATGTTCTGCACAGCAAAGCAACGGAAAGGTCTTCTGACTCAAATTCTGGACGAATTGCTTACTGCAAGAAAGCAAGCCAAGAGGGAGCTGGCTGTTGAGACAGACCCTTTTAAGAAGGCTGTGCTGAACGGTAGACAGTTGGCGCTGAAGATTAGCGCCAACTCCGTCTATGGACTGACAGGTGCCACTGTTGGAAAGTTGCCCTGCTTAGAAATTGCAGGTAGCACAACCAGTTATGGACGTCAAATGATTGAGAAGACAAAGGCCGAAGTGGAGGCAAAATACACAATTGCGAATGGCTATGCACACGACGCACAGGTCATCTATGGTGATACTGACTCAGTCATGGTGAAGTTTGGCACAAAAGAGTTGGCCGAGTCGATGAAGCTTGGTGAAGAAGCTGCACGATACGTATCATCAAAGTTTGTCAAGCCTATCAAGTTGGAGTTCGAAAAGGTCTACTTCCCGTACCTTCTCATCAACAAGAAGAGATACGCTGGACTGTACTGGACGAATCCGGACAAATACGACAAGATGGACACCAAAGGTATCGAAACCGTCAGGAGAGACAACTGTCGGTTAGTGCAAACCACTATCGAGACGGTCCTCCGCATGATTCTTATCGACCAAGATGTCCAGGGCGCCCAAGAGTAAGTTCAACATTCCCATGTAATCATAACTCACTAACAGCCATCCAGCTACGTTAAAGACACTATTTCGGACCTGCTTCAGAATAAAGTCGACATGTCCAAGCTTGTCATCACCAAGGCGCTTGCCAAGGCCGATTACGCCAACAAGCAAGCGCACGTCGAGCTCGCTGAGCGCATGAGGAAGCGCGACGCCGGCTCAGCCCCAACTCTAGGCGATCGAGTGGCATATGTCATCATCAAGGGCGCAGCAGGCGCCAAGAACTTTGAGCGCTCCGAGGATCCGCTCTACGTGCTCGAGCATAATGTCCCCATTGACACGAAGTACTACCTAGACAACCAACTAGCCAAGCCCCTCGGCCGAATTTTCGAGCCCATGCTCGGGGAGACGCGGGCTCGCAGTTTGTTGACGGGAGCACATACGCGCAGCGTGGCTATTGCGGCGCCTAGTGTCGGTGGGCTGATGAAGTTCGCAAAGAAGACGAGTACGTGCATGGGGTGCAAGAAGCCGCTGGTCGGGAAAGAGGAGAGCGGGAACGCAGTGTGCAAGAACTGCGCGCCGCGTATGGGCGAGCTGTACACGAAGACGCTGACGAAGGTGAGCGATCTTGAGGTGCGGTTCGGCAGGCTGTGGACGCAGTGCCAGCGGTGCCAGGAGAGTATGCACTGCGAGGTTATTTGCAGTAGTAAGGATTGTCCCATCTTTTACATGCGCATGAAGGCGAAGAAGGATGTGGAGGATGCGGGGAAAGAGTTGGCACGGTTTGATAAGGATGCTGCGGCCTGGTAATAGAGGGATAGTGCATTGTTTTTTGGGATTGGGCAATGTATGCATATGGAGGAGATGGAGAGGGAGTTACTAGTGCGGATTATACAGTGTTATCTAGATAGTATATCTCTGGCGCCAAGAAGAGAATAATGAATGAGACGGATTTTATTGTATGGCGTCTTTGAAATAGTGCCTGTGAACTGAATGACTCGTCGCCGCACTGTTTCTTTCTTGAGAGGGTTAAATAAGAAAGGAGCGACCAAGTAACAAAGGAAGGAACGGCCCGTCGAATAGAGAAGGAACCACCCTTGATTATCTTGATACAGAAAGAACGACGGACACTAGAGGGAAAGAACGACCAGCTCTAGAGGGAAGGAACGTTCCTTCCTACCTTGGAAAATATTGAGCGGTTATCTCGAACGACAATACCGGAGTGGGCATGGCCCAGCATCTATACCCTGTTACTGTATAATTTCGAGGAGTGGGCTATTCTGGGAGATTTTAGCCCCTGTCGCAGCCTTAACGCGCCCCACTTGCCGCTGTCACGACGACCACGACGATCTTCACTACACCCTCATTTACTTCCCACTTACCACCCAACAACGGCTGTATTTTAGGTCTACGAGAAGTTATAAATGATTTGTTGTTCATAAGATAGACATATCGGAATATCAACGTCAGCGGTCTGTTCCTCCAGCTCTCCCACCCATGCCGAGTCTCAAAAAATGGCTCCGAAACAACCTGTCGTGGAGTTCTACTCAGGCAGAGCCAGTCCTAGATCCTCTTCCATTCCTTCCTGTTGAAAGACCGAGTATTTTAACACCGTCGCCATCGAAGGAGAACCTCGCGTCATCAATGGATAGCTATGGCTACTTCCAGCATCTCCCATATGAAATACGCCGTCAGATCCTTACCGAGGCGCTTGGCGGGCGCACCTTGCACGTGGACCTAACATATCTCAATCGACCTGTCTGTAAGAAAGGAAAATATATGATCGGAAAAGATGGGGCTTATGCCTATGCGAAAAGCAAAACCTGGGGATGGTACTCTTGCGAGTGCCATCAGACTGATAGTTTGTTGCCGGATGGTATTCCCCGAAGAAACTTTGGCGAGGAACGATGGATCACGAATCAGAGGAAACTTCCATGCGCTGGCGGGTGCAAAGATGGGCGGAATCATAGAGAGTGTGGGCCGGAGGTGGACGATAAACAACCTCTGAGGTGCCGCGTTAACGCTATGGGATGGATTTTGGCGTGCAGACAAGCGTGGGTTATTTCATTATTAAACCCTATCCTACTCGGTATGGTAAAGGGATATAATAATGGTTTAAATAGATATGCTGATGGTGTTGATATTCTGTTCTCAACGAATAATTTCCACATGGATAATTTCGACCTGCTACTACACCTTCCACGCTTAATTCTGCCCCAGCGATTACGAAGCATCGAATCGATGGAAGTTTCCTGGACTTTTAGACCTACAGCAACGAGGGACAAACCATTGAACGTCCTTTGGAATGACCCTACGACGAAAGACTCGGCACTACATGAGCTGTGCCGGATGGTCCCAGAATTGTTTCCCCGCGTGCGCCAACTCGACATAAACATCCTTGGCGAACTAAGACTAAGGCCGGATATCCACAGCACAGTTATCGATTTAGGTGGCATAGAAACTGTCTTTCTAGGCCCTATTGAAGACATGGTACGAGCTCTAGGACCTGGACGGGAAGTATGCATCGCCATCCAGCAGACGGTTTTTCACATATTGTTTATGGAGAAGCTGGAATTGTACGGCCAGGACCTCAAGCAGGATATTTACAATCCATATAACATTCGCTTTTGGAAGGAGCTTGATCCTGACAGTGGGTTAGGGTACTGGATTTGCGATGGGGCTCCTGATCAGTGTCAAGTGGGAAACATCTATTTCAATAATTACTAAGCTGTGAATAAATATGGCACATATATATTTTTAAAAATATCAAAAGCGCGGTTCCAATCTTTGCCACAAGTTGAGATGTCTCATTTATATTTGTTTTGTTTTTGAAAGGAATATGAATCTGATAAGAGTTGGATAGAGGATTCGCCCCAGGGTTCCTACCTCTACAATAGTTAAATAATATCCGGTTTATTAAATTATCTCCCGTATTTTTTCAATATTATGAAAAACAAAAATAAGTTGTATATAGTTCAACTTTTTAACTTTCGATACACCCATTAATAAAGGATGCAATTATTATATATTAATCGTACATTGGTATATAGCTCAAAACCCATAAAACAAATAGTCACCAATCTACTCGTAGCATCAAGGGGCCTCATAAACTGTCGAGCCATCTCTCAGCTGTGGAGGCTGCTGGCCAGGTACGTAGGGTTGTTGAGAATATATTGGATTAGTAGGGCGCGAATCAAGCTCGGTCTGTGGGGGTGATAGCAGCGGAAAATATTGTTGGTTTGGTGGCTGTGGAGGCTGCTGACCGGGAATGAAACCTTGCTGCGAATAGGTCTGAGTAGGAGCATGCGAATCTAGCTCCGGATTAGGAGGTTGCTGCTGCGAAAACGTCTGTTGACTTAGTTCCTGTGGAGGCTGCTGCCTGGGAATGAAGGCTTGTTGAGGATAAGCTTGCGTGGGAGTATGCGCATCAAGCTCGGAATTGGGAGGTTGCTGTTGCTGGAAAGTCTGTTGATTTGGTGGAGGATAAGGGACAGGTTCTCCTTGAGTAAAGCTAGGCGAAGGAATATATGGCTGCGCGAGATGCTGTGGATTGAGCTCGGGCTTGCTATATCCATCTTGCGGAGACTGTTGAGGAGGAGGGGCGGGGTTGTTTTGCCGTTGTCGCCTTGAGCGGATGACAAGGAATATCACAGCGAATGCAAATAGGGCAATAACAGCAAGTCCACCAACAACCCCTCCTACTATAGCACCGACGGGAACAGACTTCGAATTTGAAGAGGGAGGAGTCGAAGAAGACGTAGAATCAGCGCTGTCGTGGCCGCCACCGGTCGTAGTAGGCGCACTATCATCTGTGGTCGTTGGGCTAACGTTGCCGCCAGTGCTTTGAGCATTGTGAGAATGCATTGCGGAGCTTGAGGGTGAGCCGCCTCCTGCACTGCTAGAGCCTTGGGCAACAGCGACAAGGTCACATATCTCGTTTACGAGATCATAGATCGCTATAGGATGTTATCATGTGAGCCTGGGAAGATAGAAGGGATGAAAGGAATATGAGGAGGCGTACAATAGCTGGTTTCCGAGGCGTCGCACTTAGCTATTATGCAAGGTGTGGCGACCTCCTCTATTCTACTGCGGGCGCTGCCGCATTGGCATACGGGATCTGTAGCATAGGAGTAAGTATGATGCCTCAACTGTTGGGGGAACTGGAGATGAAGAAGAGGAGTGGACAAACCAAGGGAGCTCGAGCAGCCCGCGCCGAGGCTCGCCTGGCCGATACAATCCCGCGCACATTGTGGGAGGGCAGCGAGGTCACCGTCGATGGTTCCAGTGCCGCCCCCTTGTGCGGTAGTGGATGTGATGAAGGCAAGGAGGAGAGCGTAAGAGAACCGCATTTGAACACTCGAAGAGACCTCCGTGCGTATGGGAAGGTTTAAATCGAGGGCTATTACACATTCATCTATGCGACGTTGTCAAGGAACGAGACAGCGCGCGAGAAGGCGCGACATCAAGATCATAGGGGACTGTTTGAGGCGCAACCGAGGGAAGCAGATCAGCACTAAATGTATTCCTCTGGTCTCTGCATGAATGAGGTGCGGCATTCTTTAATTCTTATTTATGATTGGATTATGATCATTCCAAGGAGGATTCGATCGACATGTCTTGTTCCCTGTCTTGACCTGCCAAGTGCAAATAGATGCACGTTTGACAGCGTACTATCCAAAAATGGATTAGCAAGGGTAAGGTGGTAGGGGGCTGTGTTTTTAATTTGCTTCTAGCATACTCTTGGTATTATACGACAAAAGGCGCATAGCTTGAGATGATATATAACTCTTTAATAGCTATGGCATAGTTGTCTTTGCGTTCTGCTTCGGGCTATCAAAAGCTTAAAATGATCGTTGGGAAGTATTGTCCTTGGGACCTGTATGGGATCTCCCTAGTCCGGCATTGTCACATACCCCACATCAATAAATATCGGATCTCCATACCTCGTTTCACTTCAATTAATTTTATCGTACATCATTGTAACTTGCGATAATTATATATATGTTCCGGCCCAACCGTGAACTGAGCTGGTTCATGAACTGGCCGGCCCAA
>JPKD01003242.1:0-11260 GCA_000750935.1 Pseudogymnoascus sp. VKM F-4519 (FW-2642)
TACCCTACCCGTGAGCTTCACGGATACTACCCGGATATGTATCCGCCGAACACTGCTGACAAATAATGTTCATGAATTTTTTATCCAAAATAAAATTCACCTATTCATATCCAATAACCCTTCAATATATCTCTTTGTATCAACTCCAATCCCTTGAGCTAATTTAGCTGGCGAATTCGCATTCTCTTTCGCAAATGCGTTCGTCGATGTCGGGTCACTCGACTTCCTGACAAGGAATATCTCTTTGTCTCCAGCTACACCGGCTTTGTCGAGAGCATGGCTTGCTTGAGCCAGGGTCTTATTTGTATCTGACCCTCCACCTGGGCTATGTCCACTGCCTGGCGATGGTGAAGCCGTTGGAGTTGTATCACCCTCAACAGGAGTGATAGACCCCTCAGACTTCCTGCGATTCTGTGTTGCTTCTGGATCTGGAATTCTAGTCCAGACGACCCAGTATCCGCGACTAGTCTTGCACGTCTGCTCTATCTCGGATCCTCCATTCCGCGTTGCTGCAAACGTATTGAGGATTTGCATATGGGTATTCAGTGACTCGAGCCGAGACCATACAGGAAGATTGCTCGACGAAGGTGAATGGGATGGAATGTCAGGGATCGTGGAGCAGATTGTAAGCTTCTTTGGGTCCCACATAAGGTCATAAATTGGAGTTTTCACATCTCCTCCTGATATTGAGCTTAACTTTGGACGCGGGAGCTTGCGGCGTGTTGATGTCAACAGTGGCCGCTGCAAGGGCGCCAGTTGGTAATGCAGAGATCGGTAAACGCCCGAACCGGCGAGCGAGGCGGTCCCAACTTCAAAGAAAAGGGTGAAGAGGAAAGGTTTGTTGGCATAAACAACTACTTGCATGTCTTTTCTGACTCTGTTTTGAGTATCAGATGCTTCTTCGCTGGATGAATTTGGACGTGATGGGTTGACATTATCTGCCCCTCCATGTTCATCTGATAGGGTATCATGTACCGGGTCTAGCTCAGCGTTTATTGTTCGCAGCGAAATCCTTGGGTTGGTTGTATCAGCTCCCACACTATCAGAGCCCGAATTTTCAGGGTCATCAGCATCCACATCACCAATAAGTCCAATCAAATAATGTCCTGTAGAATCATCGACAGGGTCGCCCTCAGTATGACTATCTCTGCCTGCAGAAGTTACCTCCCCACTGGGCGCAGAAGTTCCTGGTCCCGTACCATTTGGCATGCTGGCATCTCGTGGCGTAGGCGTACCTCCACCGAGTGACCAATGTGTCCCATATCCCAGTTTTAGATAGTCCACAAGTGTTCCACCTTTGGTGCTTTGGGCACTAGACGTACTTGGGCTTCGACTGGAACTTGAGTTGCTCCGGTTCTCCCTGGGTTCCGTTTCAACGGCGGGTTGGGGGTCCAATACTTCCAGACTAGTTTTATTTTCCGTTTCATCAAGTACGGGAACCACCGCTTGCTTCGTTGGAAGATCACCATTCTGTCCATCGTCATTTGGCATAGGTGGAATTGTAGACATCGCTGATGAACGAGAATCCGTTTTCCTGGCTTTTGATGGATGGCCGCGCGCAGAGTTACTGTCCGGAGCTTTGCTTAACAGTCGCCCATTTCGGTGTGCGCGTCGAGTTCGTGTTGAGCTGCCTTTGACGCCATAGGTACGTGGACCCCAACTGTAAACGTCTTCCATCCAGTGCGTCACATCCCTGAGTGATTTTCTCGACAATGCCCCAACCCCAAGGAAAATTGCACCGTCATTCGGCCCCGGTTCCAATCCAGTTCCTAACCAAGGCTCACTAGGCGCTAATTGTGACTGGGCTTTGGTTTGGTTTGAGGCTTTCGATGTATCCGAATCGGCCGAGTCTGTACCGAAGCGCGAAACAACCAAGTCAACAAGTCCATCAATCCTCCCAACAAATCCCTCCAGTACTTCACGCTCGCCACTTCCCCTATCTTCCTCTCCAACACCCATGCCAAGTTCACCCGAACCTGCAATTTTTATGCCGCTATAAACAGCTACGGCTGGATTGCCATGCAGCATGACATTCCATGTCGACAGAAACTGGTCCCAGTATCGTCCTAGTATGGAGGTAAACTTGGGTTTTGCGGTTGTAGCAAATAAATCGCCTATTGACGAGGCATGATGCAGGAGAAATAGAGCATGGGCCCGTAGCAAATCTTGAAGTAGCAGAACAGACGGCTTGACATCTCGTGAGGAGTATTCGATATTTCCATCGTCCGTTGTTTTATCTTTCGGACCTGTGGGCTTGGATGCCTTAGGAAGGCGAGTCAAATCTATTGACTACGAAGACAATTAGCACATGTTATATTCCCTGTCCCATCGTAACTCACAGCCAAAATCCACCATCCCATCTCCAGCTCATGCAATATGATCTTCGATTTCTCGGTTTCTATCGCATCAACAGACCCGCCTTGGGAAAATGCCCTTCCAAATTCGACCATGCCTTGGGCAAAGCCAATATGTCGCAGCCGCTCATTTTCCTCTTCTTTCGACCCCCCGAGGGTATCTTTCCCTGTCTTTCGCGTTGGTTTTCCTGTCCCGTCGTAGTAATAAACGATCTGATCAAGTCGCGTCTCATCGGTTCGGCCCAGAGAGGGGTTATATATTGCGAGAAACTTCAGTTGAGCCGGTACAGCTTTTCCACGAACGTGGCTAGAGGCATGAGACATTGCACGCTCATCTGGTTGTAACACGGAAGGGCACAAAAGGACACGGAGAAATCAACACCGGTGTATAAGGATCGCATTTCCCCATGCTGTATCCGAGATTAACAATGTATTTGAGCCTCTGCCCGAATGGGACTTAGTATTGTTCCATGGTGATGAAGTCAAGATAAGAGTATCGCCAGCTGTGCCGAAGTACAATAACAGGAATGACGTCGGCTGATCATCCACTTTGAGCCCTAGCTGTACTCGAGTACCTTATATTGGCGCGGGGTGGTCCGTTCGGAGGGTTTGCCGCGCGGCTATCACAATTACGCCAGGGGTAATGTGAACACAGCGCTTCCAGCACCTTAAACTGATGGTCACTTTATATCTTCTCACGTGATTTATGTCAACCTCAATTCAACGGTCTGGATAGTGTCGACGAAGAAAAAGCATACATTGGAGTTGAGTAGCAGGATACTGCCTATGTAAGCTGGTTGTATGCTGTAGTTCGCTTAGTTCGCTCAAATATTAATGCAAATATAGGACTCGACGAAGATAGAGTCGGGCCTGTCTCGACCACGCTCCAGAGCTCGGTAGCGAATACCCCGGCCTCGGTCAGCCGCAAAAATAACACTGCCATCAGTGTGCCAGCAGTACCAGCAGTGTTTGCCATGGTTTCTCCCAGAAGACCCTTTTTCAGGGTGTCCACTCAGGCCCTCGGATGTCTTTTCAGGGGCTGCACTCATGTCCCTCGGAGTACCTTGTACTTCAACTCCGCCCATCGCCGCTTATACAGTTCCCCAGCAGCGAAGCCTCTTCGTATCCTCTTTTGCGGCTCTGATGACGTCAGCGCCGCGTCTCTCCGGGCTCTTTACGATGAACAAAAACGCGACCCTTCATCAATAGCCTCCATCGACGTCCTTTGCCGCCCTGGGAAGCCATATGGCCGAGGTCTCAAAAAAATCCGTGAAGTGCCGTTAATAGCCACCGCACAGAGTTTAGGTCTAAGAACCCATATGAGAGATACTTTCACGGGCTGGGATCTCCCGCAAGTTGATGGCGAATCTATTAATCTCATAATAGCCGTCTCATTTGGCCTCTTTGTTCCACCACGAGTGCTTAACAGTACTGAATATGATGGGTTGAATCTCCATCTATCTCTACTCCCCGATCTACGTGGGCCATCTCCGGTTCATTATGCGATTTTGAACGGCTACAAGCAAACAGGCGTAACTCTCCAGACTCTCTCGCCGATAGATTTCGACCATGGGAAAATCTTACTTCAAGCGCCAGTCTCTATACCGGATCCTGAGAAAATTACTCGCAGTGCGCTTCAGGATATTCTGATTCCTATTAGCGCAGATCTCCTTGTCCGCGGCCTGCGTGAAAAGGTATACTTACCTCAAACGACGCCGGTAGAGCCCATACTGCCAGAGAATAAAATCTTGGCACTTGCGCCGAAGATCAAACCAGAGAATAGGCGGTTGCTTTCGAAGATGACGGCAGAAGAAATGACGCGCGTGGAAAGGGCGTTTGGCAGGGTCTGGGTAGGCATTAAGTTTTCGGATGGCGGTCGGAAAAGAGTTATCTTGGAAGGATTAGAAACAGTTCCGATGCCAGCAGAGATAAGCGATTTTTATGCCACCCACGAAGACAATATGGGCATCTTCAAGCCACTTACCATCGTGGAAGATGATGGCGAAACAAGAGAAGAAACCACAGTGCCGATGATGAAGGCCCCAGATGGCCAGAGCATTATTATCCCTGCCAAAGGAGACAGAGCATTGTTGATTCGCAATGCGACAATAGATGGTTCTAAAAAGAACAAGGCAGCGATTGCTTTGTATGGGAAAAGTTTGGAAAGGGGTAGTGATGGGAGCTGGTTCGATGGCACGGGTGAGATGATTTACTGGGATGCTTTCAGCAGCATCTGGGATATAGTGCATCACTAGGGACATTTTAAACTATAGGCGCATTCAAATACCCGTTGGATTACAGCTTGGGTCAAGTCAATCGAGGGTTTCTCAGAGGCGAGGCAAGGCAGGAATTGAATCTCTTCTTCAAAGCAAATTTCGTTTCATTGAGTGACCAGTAAGAGGATCATCATCTCATAGCAATTCGTTACCTGGCATATTACCAGAGTATTCCCGTGTACAACGCCCTATTCGCAGCCATGAACGCCCCAGCAGTGAGCAATAGACCATATCCGCCCTTCCGCACCTTGATAATGCAACGAACGCCCCGGTATAATGCGCCCCGAAGATTGAGGAAATCAGACCTATTGGCCGCCGTAGACAATAACTCAGCGAGCTTCACTGTAATCGTTGAGAGCAACGCAGACCGCACCACGGTGGTGGCCATTGTACTGGCGGATAATCTGCTCGGTCTGGAGCTCCCAGAGACGAGCGTAATGATCGCTGCAGGCGGTGACCAAGTAGGCAGAGTCGGCGCTGAACGCGCAGTCCCAAACCCAGCGCTGGTGGCCAGTAAGCGTGCTCTCCAGCTTGAATGGAACTGGGCTGGGAGGCTCGCTGCCAGGGGTAGGGATCATCTTGTCCAGGTCCTTAACCTCCCAGATCTTCGCAGTGTGGTCAGCCGAGCAGGTAGCAAGGTGCTTGACATCTGGAGAGAGCAGGACTCTGGTGATGTACTGGCCGTGAGCCTTGAAGTGAGTGATGGGGACAAGAGTTGTCTTCTCACGGTACTGCTCAAGATGCCAGACGAAAATGTTTCCCTAGAGATGGTTAGACTTATTAAACCACAGAGGGGTGCACGTCGCCCATGCTTTGCTTACCGAATTGTTTCCCGCGCAAAGGGTTGAGCCATCGCTGGCAACAGTGACGCTCGAGACCGATACGTCTTCCTCAGGAATCAACTGGTGAGAGCAGCTGTTCTCGGCCAAGTCCCAGATTCTGACACTCCCACCATGATCACAGCTGATGATCTCGCCCTGGTTTGGGTGGATAACCACATCGTTGACTGGGGAATTGTGGTTGTAGCTGCGCTGAACGGTGCCGGTGCGAGTTTCCCAGATCTTCACGGTTCCATCCTCAGAGCTGGTGACCATCCATTTTCCCTCACAGTGGAATGCAACGCCGGTGATGTTGTTGGTGTGGCCCTCAAATGTCAAGATCGGGTTCGGATTGGTGGACTTGATGTCGTAGAGCTTGACACTGTGGTGGCCTGCGGCGGCAAGAAAGCGCTTGTCGGGCGAGATGCAAAGACGGTTGACTTGGGAGTCAGGATGCTGGATAGTACGAGAGCATATTCCGGAAAGGGCCTCCCAGAAACTGTAACTGGATATTAGACGTGCTCATGCCTTCATCTGCCTTTCTGTAGGAAATATTTACTAACCGAATCGTATGGTCATAGCCAGCTGTAGCCAAGATAACGCACTCGTCAGCTTTGTTCGCCATCTTTGTTTTGTTGTGGGGTGACGGATAGAAGCAGGAAAGTGCGTTGGGGGCTTACCAGTGCACAAAATCACCGACATATTCAAGTCCTCTATATAGGTGTCCCAGGTAATGTCCACTATATATGGCTTGTGTGTGTCTGGCCTATTGTAATATGCTTGTCAGCTCCATAACACTTTGCATTTATGTAACCCAGAGATTTTGGTATGAGAATTTACGGAGTGAGAGTTAATGTAGCAGCACATCCATCAGTAGACCTCGATAGACGTCCAGGCCATCCAATAGATGTCTTGCCAAGTGGGAGCTCCTGGCTAGTGTCGGATTATCGGCTTCAAGATAATCCGACCTGTGACTTTCTTGTTGACAGCTGCCCGATAAGGGACACTATCGCGATAAGCAAGTCGGTGCCTTGCGGCCTCGATACCTCGATGCCTCGAGGACAAACGTCAAGCGTTAACCGTCAACAGTTCAAAACTTTGTTCCATTGTCCATTGTTCATTGTTCCTCGAGGTTCATCGGAACTGCTCTTTCAAGCCGAGCTATTCTGACTCCTGAACGTGACCAATAACGAAAACTCCCTTGGCATTTCAAGAATTCCAAAGTGAATGACAGGATAACTGACTGCCACTGGCTGCCACTGGCTGCCAGGGCGCAACTGGTTTTGTATCCAGCAGAAGCAGACCAAGTGCTGCAAGAAGAGAACATGGAACGAGATATTGCAGGCCATGGCTCCAAGCCACTGATGCAGAAGGCTCAGGAAGAAGGTATTTATGCTTCTTTCATGCCCACAAGCATGATTGTCACCAGGTTAGATCAAGGGCTTACACTACCCCCAAAGATAAACCCCGAGACTTTCTCAGACAACGGAGAATCTCACAAGGAGTCCACCTCAAAGGAGCCCGCCACAAAGTATCCCACTTCGGAGGCCCATGACCACCATTTGATAGATAATCTATCACAACAGAATGCCAGCAAAATCGGCGTTGACTCTACGAACGAGACAGATCAAGAACGTACTGGTAAAGTCTATGGTCCATGTCAGCATATCGAGCCCAATTCCCATCACCGGCATGAAAAACTCACGGATGGTCCTTCAAGTTTCCCAACTCTGGGGCAGAGGCAGAGGCACCAGCTAGGCTTCTGTTCATCTTGTCAAGGCCCTCATCATGCTTCGGAGCTGGTGACAGGGTCGATGGAGTACCATCTGGCTACGATTCAATCAGCAGACTGCCAAGGTAGTATTGATGAAGAACTTGCTAATCAGCTCCAATTGGCACCGATCAATGGGAATATTCCTAGTATTTTCCCCATGGGTGGCAGAGCCATGCCAAGGTTACGTAGGCCTTCACAAGATACAGTACCTCAGGTACAGAAGCCAAATGGCAGCGATGTTGACCTCCTGTGCAACAGGGAGTGCATCGCCGTCATCGACCAACCTGTTTCCACCAAGCATTTGGCATCACGGCAGACAGATGATCTCCCAGATGGGGGTATTGGAGATAGGGGCCAAGAACTTACTGTATCGATGGGATCCAGGGTTGAGATGGTTCCGAAGCTCTCACTATCGGAGTCGAACTGTTCCACTCCAGACATTGGGAACATGGCTGATGGAAAGGCAACTATAAATGTGTCAGCCTCTGAGCAGCTGCAAGATGAGAAGTCGCAGGATGATAGGTTGCAATATGAGCAGCCGCAGGACAATACTCATACCTCGTGCCAAGTGTCTTTGTCTTTGGTTGAACAGGGGACGCAGATGGCAAGTGGTGTTTCTTGTGGAGTTGGATCACCAAAGGCTGAGGGTGTCGAAGCGAGCTTATACAGCCCTATTTACAAGTCACCAAAAGCAAATGCTTCTTCCCAGGTAAACACTACGATAGCAGCTACGATAAGGAACAGACCAGCACCAGAACACATTTCAGCAATACATCAGCACAGATCTCTGTCTACTCTTTACTCTTCTCAGCCACAGGTGCTTGCTTGGAGATCTTACATAGCAAACGCTCCTTTGACGTCTCCTGGTGTGAGGAAGATTCAACAGCTCATTCTCGCCGCAATTGATGGGGAGATCGAGCTGGAGAGAAACTCCGGCTTGGATGCACAGCTTGATACTATATTTGACAGAATATTGGTTGATGAGCAATTTCGAGAGGCGGTAGTTGCTTTCAGTATGTCAAAGCTAGGTATGTGCTGCTCCTCAGAAAAGGCGGAGTCTTCACTGACTATGGCAGGAGATGATTCCGTCACAGCAAATGACGCCAGCTCCTCGAACCAGACCTCTCGTCTAGGAGGAAATGCTACTGCTTCTAAGGATTCTGGTCCTAAATTCAATATAAAGACCTGCACATTTGAAGAGCTCAAAGAAGAATATATCACATTCAAAGCCCTGGCCAAAAAGGAGCATCAACGCCTATCGGCTTCTGATTCCAAGCGCACCACCCTGGAAGAGGATATAAAGGCACTGAAGGAGGAGCGAAACCACTGGAAAAAAGTTTCATCATCAGTCGCAGGTGCTACAGCGGTGGAGAACAAAAGTATAAAATGGCTGTGCACCCCTTGTGGTCTCCTAAACGATTCCTGGGCAGATCTGACAGAGTGGGCTCCTGGGAAGGCACCAAAGGATGCGAAACCTGCTCCAGAGGAAGCTGGGGTTCCGGAGAGCAATAAGAGCACCTGGGTACAAACTAAATACTGCAGGCGTTGTGGTCGCCATGAGTCCATCGGCCTACCTAAAGGGTGCAGCATCGCAGAATTCAACGACGAATTTGACGGTCTTTGCAAGAATATCAAGTCTGAAGTGGACGGTTCCGGACGTGGGGTTCCAACCAGTCAAAATTTTGATATTCAAATTGTTGATTATTCGCCTGCAGCTCCTGCAGCTCAATCGCCACAGGTTCCATGCACAAACAAAAATACGGCCAACATACAAGGCCAAAGCAATGCCGGCAATTCTTCCGCACAATATTTGCCCCGTGTCAATGGCACGGTTGCAGACCAACAGCGTCTTCCAAACATCAATGGCGCGGTTCCCAACCAACAACATTTGGCCAATGGCACAGTTGTAAACCAGCCATATTTGGCCAACGTCAATAGCAGAGTTGCAAACCAGCAATATTTGGCCAACGCCAATAGCACAGTTGCAACCCAACACTTTCCTCCAAACATCAATGGCGCGGTTCCCAACCAACAACATTTGGCCAACGCCAATGGCACAGTTGCAACCCGACACTTTCCTCCAAACATCACTGGTACGGCTCCCAACCAACAAAACATTCCAAACGGCAAGGTCAAGGGCAAAATTGCAGAGCAGCAGCATTTTCCCGCTGGCAATGGCACAATTGGAGGGCAGCAGTATCATCCCGCAAGCAACGGCATAGTTAAGGGCCAACAGTATTCCCCCAGCGGCAATAGCACCATTTCAGGCCAACGGGGCCCCCCCAACGGTAGTGGCACGGTTACCAACCAACAGGGACTCACTGGAACAAATGAGGGCCAAAACTATTTGCCAAGCACCAATGGCTCAGTCGCTGGCCAACAGCTTTCCTCTAACGCTACTGGAACAAATGCAGGACAAGAATTGGAGACTACCAGCTATGGCATAATCGCTGACCCGGTAGACGTCATTGATGCGTTTACATCCCAATTTGGTGGCGCTGATCTGTTCGACAACTTCGACTTCGACGCCGTGACCGACTTCCCCTTTGACAGCGAAGACCCATTTTCAATGGCGGATTGGAACCCGGTTCCTTCTTCAAACACGGGAGTCATGACGAGCGCAGCATCAGTGACACCAAACGCCTGGTCCCCAGGCCAAACAACTCTCCCATCTGCATCTGCAACACCATCCAGCCGTGGGGACTCCCTCCAATGCCCGATTACTATCGACGATGACGATGTACCCCCTATCTCTCAAGAGGACATGAAAGTCATTGACAATCTTTGCATCAACCAACCAGCCACCAACTCACCTGCTAAACCAAAGAGCAAGGCCCAGCACAGGGTTACAAAGCCTGGCGTTAAATACGACATGCGCGGAAACCAGATCGGCCCATCTACCTTGCCAACATTCAAATACTACAAGCCAATGGCTCCTCGCACTGCCAAAGTGGGAGCTCTCATGTTCCCTACCAGCGCTGCTGCACCGAAGGATGCTGCGCCTCAGGGTTCTCAACACCCTAATGGCGGCTAAGTGTTTGCGTGGGGGATTGTGTATATTACTGTACGACTACTGTATGACTACTCGCCTTTTTGACAAAGTTTCGCGCGCGTTTGATGCGTTTTGCTGATTGTGGTTTGCTGAAATTATACAAACGCGGTATGAAGAAGGATTGTGGCATGTGATGGATGCGAATGGCTATTGGCGGGGGGCCTGTCTCCGTCTTTGTCTTTGTGATTTCTGAGTGCATGGTATGGATGGAGAATTACTGGGGAGGAAGGACTTTGCAATGTCTTTGTGGTGGATGGGTGCTTGACGTGGAGAGTAACTAAAGAGGAAGAATGGCGACGAGAAGTGTTTGCGGCGAAGATACGAGAGAGGCGGGGATATGAGATTCTAGCTGAGTGCATGAAAGGAGGATGATACCAATGATTGACACGAAAAGGACGCTCACCAGCTATAGAAGCTGAGCAAAAGTGGTGGTGGAGAGACAGACACACGGAAAAGGAGCTCATTCCGCCTATGGAGCCCGAGCAGAGGTGGTGCAAGACGACGAATAACTGTTTGAGATGGATGGGACAGCACCATAAGTGTGTTCAGGGAAAGAAAACGTGTCATCGCTTTCAGATACACCTCTTTATATTTTCTCTTGTCCCTGTAACGAGTAGCATGTTTATAGATAGATACCCTAGCGTCCAGTTTTACTATAACTGAAGAACAAATGAGATACTGAAATTCAATGAAAACTAGTCTTTAACCCCTTTCTGACGTTGTGTTCTGGGCAATAGTTTGTTTTTCATGCCTTACTTATCTAAATTGGGTATTCTCATGGCAAATGTTTGTTTTCCTTTCCTCCCCCGCTGTGTAATATCACCCATGCCACAAATTGCCCCTGGCCATCCATCCGCGATGCAAGCAAGCAAGCCACCCAAACGCCACTTAACGCCACGCAGATCCCTCCCACAAAGCATTCATTCTCAGAATCTCCTCATCCCTACGACAACAACACCGAAACCAGCACCGCCAACCCCCCAACC
>JPKD01003243.1:0-11297 GCA_000750935.1 Pseudogymnoascus sp. VKM F-4519 (FW-2642)
TCTCCCTCCACAACCCTCTCCACCAACCCCGCAAAATACCCCAGGCACCCCCCATCCACACCCTCCTCCTCACAAGCCCTCAGAATATTCCTCAACCCTTCCCTCTGCATCGCCACCGGATTCCCCAATGACTCAAAGCTACCCTGGTCTACCGGTCTCGCTATAGAAGTTTAGGGAGGAGGCGGGTAGGGTGGTGGTGAGGGTGGGGATGAAGGGAAGAAGTAGTGAGAGTGCAGCTCCAGATTGTTAAGCATTTGCCAGCTTTGAGGAGAGTGTAGTCCAAATCGAAGTCCAAGTCCAAGTCCAAGGATTTTTGTTGTCATTCCAGGTGGGGGCAAAGACTCATCTGAAGATGATGCTCCTTTACCAACCGATCGTATTAATGCCATACTTGATTAGTCGCTAGTTATGACCAAATCTTCTTGCAATATCCCGTCTCTCTTCCCTACCCTTGACAAGTTCATTGTACTTTTCGGAGCCAAATGTTTTATCAAACTCCTCATCTGTGTAGGAGATTTACGAAACATCAGCTGAAACCCCCTAAAAATGACAGGAAGTAGCTTACCCTTTGAGGTCTGTTGGCAGGGTTGAATTGATACCTCTCTTCTAGTTGTCTAGCGGCGTACGGTGGCAATGGATGGCGGACACTGCATCTTATATCAGCTACAGCATGAAGACCATGATCTTTCAATACATACAGCTCTGCCCCGTTCCATCTGAAAAATGAGATTGTATAGTCTGTACTGTCCACTGGGCCATTATCAACAAGTAGGGAGCACCGAACACCAAACGAAAATTCACCCTCTATTACTAAACGATCGCCGAGAGTCTCATTAAAGTCTCGAGAGAAAACCATTTGACAGGCTTGGTTAGTAAGAAGTGTAGCCTTATCTTCGTCTGCACCAGGGATTTTATGCGATTTTGCAGGTAATGAGAATACGTGTTGCCATTATCGCTATCTCGATTGAATTGAGAGCGTTACAAGAAGGGTTGAGGTTGAGGGGTAGTCATGGCTTATATAATTAGGACAGCGTAAGCCTATTTCGTTCTCGTCTACCTGACGTATCACCGATTCCTCCTCCTCCAATAGCGACTTATATTCCCGCTTCCCAAGTTGTATCACTGAGATGTCGGGGTACCATATGTGCAGTCTCCACATTTCCCTGTGTCATAGCGAGTGGCCTCCCGTTTGTCTGGACAGGCGTCGCCAAGATTGCTAGGGCTACAGTAAACCCAGCCACCTGGCATAATGCAACCGCAATCGTCGTAAGCGGTATACGAATGTGTGCGCATGTTTGCTCTAGTAGTCTATTAGTTTATATTACAGAGTAGCGAGGCCTGTGTTATACTTTAGAAAAAGAGCTTGAAATTTTTGGGCGTGATTTGTAGCTTTAATCGGATAGTGTCTGATGTGGCTTTCATTGTGGCATCAAGCGCTCTTATACATCTGCGCTTCGCTGTGGTCCCCTTTGGTACTTCCCTTCCCTTTTTGCTCCTTCCTGCGCCATGTACACTACCGCTCATCTCCTTTCACCCTACTACATTGCATCGCACTATTGTATTATTGCATTTAGGCAGGGAAGTGTTGGCATCTGTAACTGTTCCTCACTCGGAATAAATTCGTTGGCATTAGAGACAACAAATAAGAACTAATGTAGTGGTAGGGGTTATTGTGCCAGTGGCTCTATACACCAGGCAACAGCGATTACATTGGAATATCTAGAATCTAGGCCTAAATGTTTGCTTGAGCCTTAGTTTGGCCATATGTTAAGCATGCTAAGAGCTAGAATTCAGCTACTAATTCACGATTCACATATTTATCCTGAAGAAACATTGCCTAGTGAGGCTAGACGGAGACCGACTTGATTTTAATCTAGGGTAGGTGTAACAGGTGCAGGACGCAAACACATTTATTCCACTCTACCCTGCTCAATCTGCTTTATCACCGAATCCGTATCGACGAGGTCCCAGACATTGGCGAATTTGCCATCCACTAGGTGATAAAGAGTGAACTGCGAAGCAGTCACGCGGCAACCAGTTGGCTCAATTCCCTGGAAAGTGCCTTGGTGGGTACCAGTGACCTTAAGGTGGAGGGCGAGGTAGTCGCCTTCGATAGTGAGATTCCTTATCTCCCAATGCCAGTCGGGGAATGCGGCGATTAGAGGCTTGAACTGCGCCGTAACTTTGGATGGAGCCCAGGGTTCATCGTTGACGTTGATAGGCGAGGTATAAAACGACTCCATTGCCTTGAAATTGTGTGCATTGCAGTACTCAATATAGGAAAGGTATAGTGCCCGGCGTTCTTCATTCTGGGCTGCGTAGCCAGTTACTCCAGAAACAGGCGGTGCTCCTTTAGTAGCCATTGTCTTATGTATGAAAAGGAGAGCTCTTTAAAGCACGGCCCGCTTAATAGACGTTAAAAGGTGAATATTTTCTTTTGGGAAGCAGCCTAGCTCATGAGAATTGAAATAGACGGATAAAAAAAAGTAACCGGTGACCAGAGGGAAATTACAGGCCAAGATCGAAGAAGCTTTTATAAACCTGACGTTGCAGGTTCTATCTGTCAAATGTGGATAGAGATTGCCAAATATACTTTGGTATACTGGGCGATATTAGAGTTATCGTTACAAGAATAGAATTGGGGGGTTGTTAAGAGTTAAGGGGATAAAGGACTTAGTTATATACACAAGAACGCTACCATATAGGTAGGGACACCTCCTTAGCTAAGACAGAACATCGTTTGGCACTAAGACGTATCAATAAAATCTGCTGTTGTCAGCTTACCTAACCAGCTTACCCGACCAGCGTACATGACCCTACTGACAGATGGCTATTTCCCTACCAATTAGGGCCTGGCTGCACATGATGATGTAATCTAATACTGGCAAAAAACACAGAAGGCAGCCTGTCAAGGAAACTCGGGAGTACGCCCTGGCAGAGCGGACGGATGCCCGATTCTCTTGGGTCTGTGGTCGTATGTGATTGTTCTTCCTGTAGAGTGGGCTATATGGAGCCGTTTCTTCTGTCTACTTTTCTCAAAAACACGTGTATTAATAGAATCGCCACAATGCGAGCACAGACTAGAAAGCATGAGGGCCACAAAACTTGGGATATGTCGTAAAATAGGGTAAAAGTCTCGAGAATCGGTACAGTACAGTAGTCATAATCCTGCCCCTGCCTAGCGATCTGGCCTGGCTCATGCCACTCTGACTCCTGCCACTCTGTACGATGTTTAACATATTCGCAACATTTCACTTCTTTACAAGTATCCTGACCCCTTTAGAGCCATCTGGCCCCACAGGAATGAAGACGTCCTTGGTGAGCTCCACATCATACATAGTCGTCTCGAACAGTTCCAAGTACCCCGCATCATCCTCGAACCTTATATCCTCGCTCCCGTAAGCCCTGAATATCCTTGCCAGAGCAACATAAAGCTCTGCGTAAGCCAGATTGATGCCAATGCATTGTCTCGTGCCCTTTGAAAAAGAGACAAGGTATTTAGACAACTGTGGGTTGCCAATCCAGCGTTCAGGTATGAACTTCCTCGAGTTGGGAAAGACCGACTCGTCATGGTGAATGAGAACGCTCGTCATGCTGACCGGTGTTCCGGGAGGTATGTACCAGTCTTTGTTTCCGTCGTTAAAAGCCAAAGTCTCGTCAGGTGCAATGCGTTGGAGGCGAGTGCATACGCCGTAGCTCAGTCGAATGCACTCCTGGACGCATCCTGTCAAGAATGGAAGCTGCTCCAAGGCAGCTAAGGTAATGGGTGAGGAAGGACTTTTCAACACAGTCTGCAGTTCCTCCTTAAGTTTTTTCAGCGTCTCGGGCTGGGAAAGAAGATAAAAGACGGCAATGCAGAGTCCCCAAGCTGTGGTTATTGTTCCAGCAATGACAACTGTCTGGCCATCCTGCGCGAGTCGAGCATCTGACTTCTCTTTAGGCGGCAGGTCGCTGTTAATGATCTCATAGAAAATTGTTCGGTGATCAGCACCTTTGTCGTCAGTTATTCCAGCCTTCATCTCCTTAATCTGTTTTTTAATCATCTATATCACAGGGTTAGTGTAAATTCTTATAGAAAATTGTTCAATGGATAACGTTAGTTGAAAGAAAGCAACCAACATTTTGAAGACCAAAATACGAGGCCATGTCGGGGTCTAACCAGGTCATGAATGACTCAGGCAACGACTGCATGAGAGGCAAGATCCAGGGATATTGCTTGACGAGAGCACCGCCGCTGCTGCCAGCAATAGATGCATTGTGAAATGTGGGTTCAAAGTCATGCTGATCAACTCGACAGTCAGACCGTGCAAAGGCATATTCTTGAGCGATGTCTGTAACGCCTGTCAGCGGAGTCAAGGCGGCAAATGATATATATACCATTAGTGTATGCAGAGAATGCGTAGTTCAGAATTATGGGCTGGCTGGAAGCTTGAAACTCTTGAAAGCGGTTCAGCAGCGCGTCAATTCTCTCGTCAATGATAGGTTGCAGCTTTCTGACTGCGCCTTTGGAAAAGAATGGATTGACAACTGCTCTTCGGATGCGGTGGGAGTCGTGATCGTTAGTCCCGAACATGGATTCGGGCAAGCCAAACTGTGCCGTAAACCAATCCCACCGATGGCGACGCTTTCCGGGCCCTGAGTACAGTTTCTCGTAGAAGTCGGGTGATGAAACGTGCAGCTCATAGGGATTGATGCGGATAATAGGGCCATATTTCTCGTGCATCCGACCAATCTCAAACGTATACTGCCCACCTTGTACTACATCGTAATAGAATTCATACCTGTCATTCATCAGTGTAATCTATAGAGTGTGTCTTATTATTTTACTTACCAGAAGCTCACTGCTGCTAGCTTGGGTCCTGGGAACTTGGCTATTGGACTGAAATATATGCGATAGACAGCTTGCGTGATAACGTACACGAGCCAGGCCGTGAGTGTCGCGGCTAGTGCTGAAGCAACAGATCCGCTGAAGATCGAGTTCATAGTATACTGTTATAATTATAGCTATTAACGTGATAATGCAGATTAAGATGAGTAGAGGGGTAAGCTTGAAGTGTGAGATAAAGGAAGTAAAGACGAGACGCAGAATGTTGGAAAAAAGGGAAAACGGTGCCGCAGCCCGGAACCTACCACAGGGATTGCCGAGGATTGCCGGAGAAATACAGTACAAACTAGGGCTGATCCCTTCCGTAAAATAACCAGTCGAATCAATTACAATTTTATCCTTAGTATAGAGATATGGCTACGACTGTTCCTTGGCAACTGCCATGGGTGGATCGGGCCGCTGGCACCGCCGAGTGGGGGTCCAAGCTCCCAACACCGTACTATAGCGCGACCTGACCCACTAAAAATCAATGGGACGGGCATTACCTCCTTGACTTGCCGCCCTTGCAACTCAGCCGGACATTTATCACCATCCGTTTGTTCTCCTCGAGAAGGGTTCATCATATCCATTTGATATATATGAGCTTGACAATAGCCCTTAAGACATATCCATCTTCAATAGTTTCCGCTTGCTGCGAACTTTATCTGTTCGAGTAGGGCAGAAATGAAGGATGACTCTACTGCTTCCTTCTTTACATACTTATGTTTCCTGGCATAGTCTCCCTGCATTATTTATCTTCCTCGGTGCCTTCAACATAAGCGAATGTCGGTCCTGTTAGAGTGAAGTTAGTAAATATTATATCTAAAGTAGCATCTATAGCATGACTCTACTGGCAAAGGTACTGCTCGTGTTAGCATCCTTCGTGATTCTCTCACTTACTCCTTTGAGGTGGTTCCATCTCAGGGTCCTGTTCTGGACCCTTTGCTTCATTGTCGCCATTTGAACCCTCATTCTTGGTATCTCCAGGATCATCCGCTGCGTGATTTGTATCATCCGTCTGTGTATTGACAATCCCAACCTGCGGTCCATCATCAATCTCAACCTGCGGCCCATCACTCTTCTCGTCTTGTGTGACTGGTTGTTTAGCTTCTGACTTTTTATCACCTGAATAGATGGGGTCCCAAGTATCGTCAACCTGCGATCCATCATCAATCGTCTCAACTTGCGGTCCATCATCAATCGTCTCAACTTGCGGTCCATCATCAATCTTCTCAACTTGCGATCCATCATTAATCTCAACCTGGGGTCTAGTATATTCCCGGTATTGTGCGACTGGTTGTTCCGCACTTAGCACTGTGTCTCCTGGATAGATGGGGTCCCAATCATCGTCTGTTGTACTTGAGGTTGTACTTGAGTCCTGCTCCGTTTCCTCTAGGATGTCTTCAACAGCCTTCTTTGCATTTTCTTTCTTGGCTATCCTTGCTTTGATCAAATCTTTTCTGGAGCGGTACTCCTTCTCTTTGGCTTCCTTTTCCGTCATCGACTTTTCCTGCTCGTATATGCGAGCCTGCATCATCTCTTGGGTTAGCTGACGTGCTTCTAATACCTTTCTTCTCTCCAATTCAGAATCTCCCCTAGAATGACCCTGGTATTGGGGTAACGGTTGCCTTACATCTTCAGCCATTTGGTTGTAAAAGCTGAAGTTGGATAAGTCAACAATCATGTCCTGGGGCAAATCCCCAGCCACAGCTCTTGCCGCACGTTGGGCCTCTTCTAGTTGCACGGTAAATTGTTCCTGGAATCGAAACAATGCACTTTGAATCATCCGTTTGCACCACTCCATGAGGGGGTTTTCCAGAATTCTAGTGAAGTTTGGCGGTGATGACATTTGGTCTTCAAAGTCGGCTAGCTCATCCCTTAGGGCTTGGAGTTGTGCTTCGTCATGTGCGAGAAGGTATTTTGTAAGACATGTTTGCAGATAGCCAACCATGTCCCCTTGCGTTAACTTCTGTAAGTTGCCAAGCTTTGCAAGTAGTTCCGTAGGATCTTCAGACCGGCACGCGAGCTCTCTAAGAAAGCTTGCCTCCATACGGTAATCTCCTAGGTCCTGAGCAGCTTTTAGACCAGTATGCAAAAGGTCGGTTGAGTTGCCTTGGAGAGTACTGGCACACCATCCTGGGTTTTCAGCACTGATCGGAATGTAAATAGGTAATGCGTTTAACCAGATGGTAAGCCCAGGAAACCTCCTTAAACTCTTTTGCGTCGATGTTGCATCATTTCCAAAGCCTGCCACGTGTCTTGCTAGCTCCGCCTCTGCTAATATCCATCTTAAATATGGCCTTGACTTGACATGCTCAGGATTATTGTCCTTAATACAAGTAGAGAATCTCCTCGCAAGCTCTAACACTTGTTTTGCATTGCCAATAGCTTGCTGATTAAGCCTAGGGCGGAGCTGCGAAATAAAACTCTGGCCTAGAGTTGCCAGGATATCAAGAGTAGCGAGATATGATGATTCGTCGTACTCTTCAAGATTCCAATCGCGCAGGAAGTCAGCAAAGAAAGCGGAGGAGTATATATCGGCGCCAATAAAGGTTTTCCAGGTATGCTTTTGTCCTAGAGCTGACACAGATGCTGAAATTATATCACGGACGTCCCATATTCGCCCATCCGATAGAAGTGACTTATACAACCCTGGCCGTTCAGACCAGATACCGGAATACATGAAAGGCGGAAAAAAACTCGATTTATCTCTCAGATAAGACAGGACTTTGAGGTAGTATTGAAGTATTTGTAGCTTGGCATGTTAGAATAGCTCTCATATTATGGAAAACGTGCCTTGAATGACGTACATCTGATGAGCAAGGTTGTCTGTCCGTCTTTCTTGTGTTGATGTATGTTGAGAGCTCGTCCAATTCTACGGTTTGAAGTCCCTTTTTAAAAAGACCCTTGGAATGAAATTCCCTATACGCTGAGCGGAGGTAGATGCTAATCTCGGTTCTCGTAACAGGCTCTGGTAATTGTCCGGGGGTTACTCCTCCTCTCTCCATAGCCATGATGTTGGACCTGCCAGGACCGAAGTTGCCGTTGTTCAGAGCATTATGTTCACTTTCCGTACCATAATTTTGTGCAGGTTCTGGGCCGTCGCCGCCCGGAAGAGATGTCTTACGCGATTCATCTTTCGTATAGTTTCCACGATCTAGAAGCATGTCTGAGTACTCTAAGAGGACGGGTTCCAGGTCGTTGTGGTCGAAGAGATGCGTCTCAAAGTGCAGCTCGGCTTCTTTGAAGTGCCCTAATCTAACCAAGCGGGAGAATTCTTCCAGTCGGCTCTCGACATCATCCTCTACATCAAGTTCCAGATGAACGGTTGTATCACGAGGCGAGGAAGGGTTCCATATAACGTTGACAGCATCCGAGGAACTTCCGTGAGCGCGAGACTGAACCTTCTCCTGCGAAACACTTGTCATTCTACCCCGTTCGTTTTGATCGCGCAAAGAAACCCTATTTCGAGGGTCATAGTTAGGAATTTGGTCGTGCCATGGATAGCGCTCATAATCCCTTCCTGGCCCTGATAAATCCCTGCCGTCAAACTTGCCACTGTTATCTCGAAAACGATACGGTATGTCTCTCTCCCTCACCGCGAGCGGCTCCGCAGTCTCGATATCTGCAGCATATCTTCGCTCTGTAGTATTTACATTAAGCGGAGTACGACGAGGTGGCACGAAGGGATCCTCGGGGTTTTCTTGACTCATAGTACGCACATTTCTATCTGAATCCAGTTAGTATCGCTGCTGTTGATGATAGAAATAATTTACCGTAGTAGATATTGTGGTATGGCGTTTTGGCCTCTAGATGAACCGGAGGTGCTTCGATCGGATTAAGATAGGGATTTATTATTCGAGTGCCCGGAGGAAGAACTAGCTTAGGAGAACCAGGCTCTCTGTCTTTACGTTTCTGTGACTCTAAATCGTGAATACGCTCGCGCTCGACTTTGTTGATGCGTCCGAGCTCGCGCTCGATTTTGTTGACGCGATCGAACTCGCGCTTCATTATTTCGTCGAGGCGTCCATGGAGTCCAGGGCCGCCTGAGACGGCCGTGGACGCCATCGAGAACCGAGACTGGGCGTCTCGGCTGCTATGCACTCGGGCTCGCTCCAGAGATGACGACCTATTCATTTTACAGGATGCTGAGAACAAAAAATTAAATTATGAATCTCGTGCACGGCAGTCTAGAAGGCTGTCACTTATGGGTAGTGTGAGGGGATTTAATTGTAGCAATAGAAGCCACGCAGTTGCTGCGCCTTGGCTGCAGCATGGGGCCAAAACTAAGCGAACTGTGGACTGCGGATTGATATACTCAGCCTCACAGCTTCATAGGATTGCCTCTCAGCTGGGGCCAGCCTCCCTCATGTCAGTTAGATATTTACTCGATTGATTGAGCGCATCAAATCGTTCATAGTAGCAACCCCGCAACAGTTGTGGATTCCAAGAAGCATGACTTCCCAACACCCTGGCATCTCCGCGCGGAAGTTCGGCCGGTCTTTCGAATGCTTTGATTCCCTATCATCAGCGAGCGTGGGCAATCGAGAGCTCGGAAAGGTCAAGATAGACTGTCGATTCCGTCTATCGAAATCGAAATGGGGTGTGTTGGGAAACGCAGAACGGTCCGCTGGAATTCTCTACATGGATCTCTGCTTTGATCAACCAAAGGACTGCAGGCTATCTAGCGCAACGGTTTTATTGACGTTAGATCATGAGGTTAATGACATAGATAGGTATCGGAGACCAGATCCTGTGTCCATTTCTCGGGCAAGCTCGCTTCAGATGACCAATTATTTCGGACCAAGGCAGCTAAGCGGCAAGCAAACGACCGTGAACATGAAGTCTACATACCGACTCACCCCCGAGGTCCATGTCATGGGCACTGGTCTGGGAGGATTAGGGAAAGATGTTGAGACTAAGCGGGAAGTCACCAGTAGGTGGACCTTCACCGGACAGCTTCAGCCAGGCAAGACTGCAGCCTACCGAACTCTGAAGTGGGAACTGAGCGAAAATGAGCTGGACCTCCAATCGCTACATAGTAGTACCATCCACACCGGATTTGCATTTGAGCATGATCAGAAACCATGCTACCTTCGCGTTGAAATCACAGGCAAACTGCGGGGAGTGCGGCACCGTATAAAGGAGAACCTGAAGTTCTCTCCAAAGCGATCAAAAAACCAGGGCGAGACCGTCGTTAAGATAGATCTTGGTCCACAGCATAAGTTCAACACTCGCCTTGACTCGTTAGCAGATGGCTTAGCTATGGCAATGGAAATGGAGAATTACGAGAAAATTCCAGTTGAGATGCCCGAAGCTATACCGGCGTTCTTCCAGGAAGTCAGCAATCAGCAAAGTCAGCTAGCAGCGACTTCCAATCCTGCAACACCTCCTTCGTCGGAAGAGGCAATAATAGGTCGGATCGATCTTACCCCAGCGCAGCCGCCAATGCTCACCGCACCAGTCGCCGAAGACCCCCTTATTGAAGAGCTCGCTAGGGCGCATTTGTCCTTCCCTCATTCAGCCCAGAAAAGGCGGAGGGTTCCCGAAAGTATGTCCTCGAGTTCGACGATAACACTAGTAGGAGTAGAGGAGCGGAATGAGGAGATATCTGTAGCGCTAAAAGGCGCGCAAAACGGAGTACCTGAGGTACAGAAAGAATTCAAAGAGGCTGGACAGGCTATACACGCAGTGCAGGATCTCGTGAAGACAGAAAAGGAAGAAATTGATGCTGCTCTAGAAACGTTTATGCGACTTTCACAATCCCCTGCACTTCTGTTTCTTATCCATGTATTTGCTAGCTTCTTAGATTTGTTTGCAAAGAAGCAAGCGTCTGTTAAAAAGAAATTTTAAATTGGGTAACCGCTCAACTTTAAAAAAACATTCTTTTTGGCAGGATTTGGGCTGGTGGTTTTGTTAATGATATCCTCTTTGCTTTTAATACTTCTTTAGTATATAGCTACTGTTTGTAATATATTGATTTTAGCACTCGTCCCGTTTTTCTACTCTCTTTGGGAGGGTTGGTTGTCTTATGACGAAAGATACTATTATTATTAGGGGTGCAAAAAAACATAAACCAGAAGCGGTGATAACTATTTTGAATTAAACTGTGCAGACTGAGCAGTACACCGGGAATCAGATCCTCCGCAGATCAAAACTCCAAGAAACCATCAAAGGACTCCCCACCCCCAAAACCTCCAGTAGGCCAGTACCTCAAACTCCAATAAACCTTTCGTAAATCGACTCTGTACCAACATGTGGTTCAACAGGAGCCACTCTGCCAACCTAAGCTACAGTGTCCCAATTCCAGCTCTCCCACCCTCATAGCAGCTCGGATACTACGTCGTAGACAGAATCGCGGCGTCCTTCCGTCCTTGCCCTCACATGACTCCAATCTGCACCGCCTGCACCGTCTGCACATCACCCACCCCAC
>JPKD01003244.1:0-11306 GCA_000750935.1 Pseudogymnoascus sp. VKM F-4519 (FW-2642)
TAGATAATTTTGGCGCTTTCGCTTGTTTGGCGCTTTCGCTATACATGTACGTTATCTGTATCTATATTTGGTTGTAAAGAATATTCACCACTCGTCGCCACGTCCCTAGATTTCCACCAAGACTTACTTAAAAATGGCTTATTTAATTTGTTTTTCTGCCAAAGTATTCAAGCAACCTAGTATTGACCACAGCATCGTGATCTTTCTAATTGGCATTAGAAATATTTATCGGAATCACGTATGGAGCCAAGCGTTGGCAGCTGGATGTGAAAACAATGCCATGACATAATCCAGGGACTTGGCTCCGCAAATAAACACCGCGCCAACCTTGGGGGTGACCTAGACCCCGCTTGCCTTGTATCCGTCCTAACGTTTGGCTACTGGCTACGTACCTACGAGATATTATTTCGTGCTGACATATTCTACAACTCTCTTCACACATCTGCGTTTTGCTAGCTACCGTTACTTGCTTCATGGCTCGAGTTGTTGCATCTTATCACTGCCTTACCGTCACACAGCACATGTCGTTCAGCTAATACTCTTCGAACATGGCACCTACACCACCAGGGCCCAGCAGCCCAGATCCGGCAACTCCACGACCTGATCAGTCTCCTTCGCCCTCAATTAGGACCCAAACCCCAAATCTTCATGCGCCAGCGCGTCCAAGCCAACTGCGTGAAGCGCATACTCTCTCTTCGTCGCCAGATAAGGGAGTGAGTAAGCCCGGCGATGGCATTGGCGGTGTCGACGGCAACAGCGATTACAACAGCAACGACCAATCCCCTCCCAGTACCACCACCCCTACCGCTGGACAGACCGGCCCGCAGACAAAAGACAAAGATACCGCCTCTAGTTCCCTAGAAGTTCAAAGCCAATCCAGCCCGTCGCACTCCAGAGAGCCGAGAAACTGGCTCGGTCGCCCCCCAAAGCTGGCTCGAGATGTTTCACGGGAATCCACACCATTACTACAGAGACCGCTGGAGATTTCATCAGAACAGGCACATGAAGGGCCTTGCAACCATGGGACTTTCAGCCCTAATATGATAAGCAGACCAGCAAGCATTAAAAGCCAAGAGACAACAGACTCCGCTAGAGACAGAGGCTTCTTTCGTAGTGTTGCAGCGGGAATTGCACCGTCGAATAATGCAAAGAGGAATACAACTGCAAGGCTAGCAGAAGAGCATGGGTTAACACTGAACAAAACTATGTATGTCTTCCTCCTCACTTCCTGGTCACTTTCATAGTAGTGGGTCGCGAGTCGTTATATGGCGATTTTGCTAACATACCCTCGATAGGTACGTGACATATTATGTCCCATTTTTTGCGTGGATACAGCAATATAAGTGGGCGTACGTGCGCGGAGACCTTATCGCTGCAATCACCGTGGCATCGTTTTACATCCCGATGGCCCTCTCGTTAGCCGCTAACTTGGCCCATGTGCCCCCGATCAATGGCCTCTACTCCTTCGTCTTCACCCCTCTGATATACGCATTCCTCGGCAGCTGCCCGCAAATGGTAGTAGGGCCTGAGGCCGCTGGTTCGCTCCTCGTTGGCTCCATTGTGAGCTCTACCACGGACGTCGGGCATGAAGATGGCGTGGCGCAGGCGCAGATGGCTGGCCTGGTGACGGGTCTGGCTGGTGCAATAATTTTTATCGCTGGCATGACTAGACTGGGCTTTTTGGAGAATGTGCTCAGTCGCCCTTTCATGCGCGGCTTCATCTCATCAGTTGGCTTCATTATCTTGATTGACCAATTGGTTGAGGAGATGGGTCTTGGGAGGATTGCGAAAAAAGCCGGAGTGACGCATGGAAGCAGTGTTGAGAAGCTGGGCTTCTTGTTTTCGCATTTTAATGATGCACATAAGCTAACATGTGCTGTCGCGGGTGGGAGCTTTCTTATCATTATGATATGCAGGTATGTTTAGACGCATCAACAACGTACGAAAGCCAGGTTCAATTGCTGATACTGTTATAGAGAGATAAAGAGACGACTCCAACCCCGGTACCCTAACGTCGCATATGTCCCGGACCGCTTCCTTGTCGTGGTTTTCTCTGCCGTCCTCTGCTATCAATTTGGCTGGGACGAACGCGGCCTGAAGGTTCTTGGCGACATTAAGTCTGCAGCTGGCGGGAACTCTTTCCCATTCCGCTGGCCATTTCGAACGTCGAATATGAAGCACATTCGTGATTCTTTTGGAACGACCTTTGTTATCGCTCTTCTCGGGTTCTTTGAATCTACAGTTGCAGCGAAGGCGCTTGGCGGCGGAGAGAGTAAGAAAGGCGATGGGATTCAAGGCATCCAATTGAGCGCGAACCGCGAGCTTATCGCGTTGGGATTTGCAAACCTGGTTAGCGGCTGCTTCATGTCCCTGCCAGGCTTTGGAGGCTACGGGCGAAGTAAAGTCAATGCGTCAACTGGGGGGAAGACTCCGATGAGCAGCATCTTTCTAAGCCTCATTACTATTATCTGCATTCTGTTTCTTTTGCCATACTTCTACTATCTACCTGTAAGTTCTCCCCGAAATTTCTTTTATTCCAGCATGCAACAATCGTACTGTACTAACAAAAATCAGAGAGCGGTCTTGTCTTCTATGATTACTGTCGTCGCCTGGAGTCTCATAGAAGAAGCCCCTAGCGACATAAGGTTCTTCTGGCGTATCCGAGCGCTTCCGGAGCTTGCTCTCATGGCCATCATCTTCTTGTCGACAATCTTCTACTCCCTGACCTTCGGTATTGCAATTGGAGTTGGTCTCTCGCTCTTGTCCGTAATCCGACATTCGACCCGCCCTCGCATTCAGATTCTGGGCAGACGGCCGCACACCAACCACTTCGAAAATGCAGAATCCCACCCTGACGATTTGGAATTTATCGAAGGGTGTCTGATTGTAAAGATCCCAGAGCCTCTTACGTTTGCCAATACAGGCGATTTGAAGAATCGTCTTAGGCGACTGGAATTCTATGGGACTACAGCTGCACACCCTGCCCTCCCGCGCGTTCGCCAGGAGTACCATAACAGGAACATTATCTTTGACATCCACGGCGTGACGGGCTTGGACGGGAGTGGAGCACAAGTTCTAGTGGAGATAGTGGAAGGCTACAGGCAGCGAGGCGTGCGAGTGTGGTTTTCAAGAGGACCTACGGAGGGAGAGGTGTGGGAATTACTGGTGAGGAGTCGTATCGTTGAGATGATAGGCGGTGAAACTCACTATGTCAATGATGTTGGAGACGCGCTGAGACTGACGGAGACTGTCGAAGGCTCCTCGTCGGGTGACGAGCATGAGTCGAGAATTGAGGGCTCTGGTTAGTTGCTTGGCTGGTGGGGTCGATTGGAGTTTCGGTTTGGGGTTCGATTCTAGTTTTGGGTTTGAGTAATGTTCTCCATGTTGAATAGCGTTGATACCATTATATTAGACAAACGGCAAGTAAATGATAAATAGAAGGTAGTTGTAGATACAAATGGCGTTAAATTCAATAAATTCGAAGCATTTATTGATTTTGGTGCATCCTCCAAGGTGTACCCCGCATTGCGGAGGAGTGTGGAGGCGAGACCGCGGCTTGCTTACGTTATCCACCTGATTCTCCAAATTTAGGCCGATTAGTGGCGGAAAAGGCCGGTCACAGAAGATGCCGAGGTCAAAAACACCAAGGCGGCTCGGCCAAAAACATAATATAATCCCCCCCCAACCCCAGATTCCCCAACTTCATTCCCTCTTTAAACCACAAAAGTCTCTGTAATTTTTAAAGCATTATCATTATCCGTCAAGATGACTGAACGCCTCACCAACATCCTCAAGCACATCACCCCAGGCTCTGGCCTCTCTACGATGTAAGTTTAAACCCCAACGTGATTACTGAACATTCCCCGCCTTCCACGGAAACAACGGCATGATGCTGATTATTGCACAACAGCACATCTAAGAATGCTGATGATATTGTGATCACACTCGCCGCCCGCACAGCGCTTGGAAAGGCTGGCAAGGGAAGCTTCAAGGACACCAACTTGGACTTCCTGGTGTACTCGCTGTTGAAGAAGGTTATCGCTCAAAGCAAACTCGACCCAAGCTTGATTGAGGATATCTGCCTCGGAAACGTACGTTCACTTCCCCAGCTGTAGCCTGTGAAAGCTCGTCAGCTAGCTGTGCTGGCTCTCAAGTGAAACTCTGTATCTAACATCCACCAGGTCAACAATGGCAAGGCCGCTTACATCGTCCGTGCTGCTTCCCTCGCTGCCGGAATCCCCAACACTTCCGGTGCATACTCCCTAAACCGCTTCTGCTCCTCCGGTCTCAAGGCCACCCAGGACATCGCCAATGCCATCGCCGAGGGCTCCATCGAGATTGGTGTTGCCATTGGCGCAGAGTCCATGTCTGAGGTCACCGACGGCCCCATGAAGCCCTTCCACGCTGATATCATCTCCGGCTCGCAAGACGCCGCCGACTGCATGCAGCCCATGGGCCAGACCTCGGAGAATGTCGGCAAGGACTTCAACATCACTCGTGAGAGACAGGACAGGTATGCTGCGGAGTCTTACCAGCGTGCCGAGAGGGCACAAAAGGCTGGATGGTTCGATGACGAGATCATCCCTATCGAGACCACCATCAAGGACCCAAAGACCGGAGAGGAGAAGAAGATCATTGTGTCAAAGGATGAGGGTATCCGCTACGGCACCACCTTTGAGTCTCTGTCTAAGATTCGCCCGGCGTTCTCCCAGTTTGGTGACAAGTCGACTGGTGGCAACTCCTCGCAGGTGACTGATGGTGCCGCCGCTGTCATTCTCATGAAGCGCTCGACCGCCATCAGGCTCGGCCAGCCCATCGTGGCTAAGTTCGTCGGCGCCACCGTTGCTGGACTCGCACCCCGCATCATGGGTATTGGCCCATCTGTTGCCATCCCCAAGCTGTTGAAGCAGCACAAGCTTTCCATCGACGACATCGATGTCATCGAGGTCAACGAGGCGTTCGCGTCGATGGCGGAGTACTGCAAGGAGGTGCTTAACCTGCCGCATGAGAAGATGAACCCCCGTGGTGGTGCTATTGCCCTCGGTCACCCGCTGGGATGCACTGGAGCGAGACAGATTGTCACAGGACTGAGCGAGTGCAGGAGGCAGAACAAGAAGATTCTGTTGACTAGCATGTGTATCGGAACTGGACAGGGAATGGCTGGTCTGTTTGTTAACGAGCAGTAAAGGGGTCTAGATGCTGAGGTTATGAAAAATGTAAAATGAATGGGGGGATATTTATATACTCATAGCAGCTTTGGAATGTACAATGCAAACAATACCATTACTTTGTTTTACCACTTCAAGACCACCTCTAGTCGTACTAGAAATAAACACAATAAGTTGCACTGCTCGAACAGGAGCGCTCCAGCCCATTTCCCAAGCAACGATATTGAGCCGAGACTTCCCCCTCACGGCACAACTGCCTATAACCCCCCTTTGAAATCCCGTCAAGCGTCATTCGGCGAATTATCTGCGGAGACCTACTAGAGAATGTCAGCTGTAGCTGACCTACTTAAATACGACTTTGTTACACCCAATGGCGGGCGACAGCGAGAACAAGACACCAACAGACAACTTTAATGCTGCCATTATGTTCCTGTCACCGTAGTATCTCTGTCACCGTAGCACCTCTGCCACCGTAGTACTCCTGTCACCGTTGAATCTGGTAGTCCAACGGCAGCTAATTTTTTGATGGCCTGGTGTATTAGAGGATATATTCAGGGGGTTCATTTGGGCGCCCACCAGAACCATGCCTGGATGAGTATGCAAGAGTGTTGATCGATTCAGGAAATAGAAGGACTGGAAATAAGGGGGTTATTTATAGCTTCGAGCCAGTTACTGGTGGTGAATATGACGCATATATTTCTTCTATTTTATCACACAGGAATATTTTAACATTTGGAAAGAGGCAATTCAGAGCTCGTCTTTCCGCATGGGACATCTAAAAGAGGATGGTAAAAGCGATACCTTGACTCGTTCATTCTTACTCTCATAGGCACTTGCCACACTTCTATCCACCTTACTCGCTTTAGTTTCCGTCTCTGATGCCATGTACCCCTCTCTTGCTGTCGTCTGCTCTGCGTCAGCACCCGAAACTAGTTCTCCCACTTGCAGAGATGGCACTTATATCCCAGTTTCATAGATACATCTTTCAGTGCGTTGCCTCCCAGTCCATTTACCAACAAGTACGCAAGTTTCTGCGATTGGGACAAAGGGCTACTTTGGTTTCGTTCTGGAAGCATGCATCAGGCTCGAGGGACAGGGAATACACGTAACCAACAGCCGGCATCTTTACAATTGCGCTTTGGTATTACTAGTATACCACGAGACCCCACGCTCAGAGATCTCCCGCTCATCCCTTGAAAACCATTCAATGGCAGGGGAACCAAGTCCGGCCACGCACATATCTTGGCCTCCCTCGGCGTATTTGACATTACCCAACCTGTAGGCCAGCTCTCTCCCATATCCCATCACCCTATGTCCGTCCCCTCGAATATTCCTCGTCGCTGGGAAGTCGTATTCCGCCCCTTTGAAAGCCTGCTTGCCAAGTGCCAAGTTCCCAGACCTCGATGTTTTGAAAGGGGATGAATAGCGGCATAATTAGCCCTTTCCTTTATTATACATATTTTGTTGAAAAAAAAAAGAAACAATGAGCTTGGATGCTATGTGTATTTTGCCGTAAGTCATAAGAGTGGTGAGTTTGGGCTTTCATCTACGAGTGACGCCGTTGAAGCAGCTCAATACCTAATCATATATTAGTACCCCACTCCTGGATAAGCATTTGCACGAACATACCGTATCAGAAATCACGCCCTGGTTATACAGATGCTTGCTGATCCCCTTGACCAGCTCCATCTGTTCCTCCGCTGTCAACTGAATGGCGGTCTCAATAACATCTCCCAAGGTGACGTTGTTAAGAGCGATGAAGCTGTGGTAATACATGTAGGCGAAGAATCCCATAATGAACTGGCAGTCCATACGGTCGGTGATACCACCGTGCCCTGGAATAGAATCTCCGAAGTCCTTGATCTTGAAGGTCCTCTTCAACCCAGATGCGAAGAAGCCACCAAACGGCGCAATCAGGGAAGCGAAAGTCGCGAAGACCAAAATGTGGAACTGCATGGGTGCGATGCGGACCGATGAAGCGAATGGGAACCAGATTGGCAGCGGGTACTCTTGTGTCAAGAATACTGGGTTGACCTTGCAGTGGAGTCCAGTCCAGATGTTTGCTCCAAGGTCGTTCACAGGACATATGAAGTAGTCGTATCTCATGAGCACATTTGTGAGGAAGACACCGAAGATGACCGTGAGGACCCAAGCACCAACGAAACCCTCTACTGTCTTCTTCGGGGACAGCTTAATGAGCTGGGTACGTCCGAAAGTGATACCACAAAGGTATGCGAAGATGTCGTTGCAAATGACGAGAGAGACTGGCAAAAAGAACCAGACCATTCCTTCGAAGATATTGTTCATAATAAAATGCGTCTGGACAACGATAAGATAGAGTGCCATGTGTGTCCATGCGAACTGGGTGAACTGGAATCGGTAGTGGCCGGCTTGAAGGGATGCGACGAAGAAAACGAATCCTATAGAGAACCGGTCAGCACAGCATCACAGTGGTTATGAGGAAACTACTCACCAATAACATAAAGAGTAAAGCTGATAAACCTGTGGTGAGTCGCGAATGGCTGAAGAACCTTATCCACCAGTACAATATGCTTGAAATAATATATGACGCTCTCGCCGTAAAGGAAGTACATCGTGGTCGCTAACCAGTACCAATTCAGGGACTTTGTGAACCGTAACCTCCGCGCCCGACTGGGCACATTTGCGATAGCAATAACCTCCTTGAATGATACGATTTGGATTGCTGTGACAATGGCGATGATGTAAAGATGTCCCATGCCCAAAGCTAAGAAGAAGAACGCAACCATGACAAGCGTCCATATCGTTCTGGTAATGAAGGTCTGCTTCTTTTTCTCGTACTCTTGCGCCTTCGTCTGTTGAAGCTAGACACATACATTAGCACACACAGAGAGTTTTATCTGTGGTAGAAGGCCTCACCTCGTTGGAAGCATCGCCTCCAGCTCCCGTCTTCTGCTCCAGTGTATGCTCCGAGGAACCCTCACTTATGTCCGAGAAGCTGCTTCGCCGTCCTCCATCAAGTCCCGTTGCGCTTCCATTCCTATGGTTAAATTTGACATTACGGCGCGTTTTACCCATTTTTGAGGATTTCCGCGCGTGCCGGCGCAAGAGTTCGGGGTCTTTTGATCCGTTGTCGTGTTTTGCGATTCAGGGTTCAACAATGTGGTGATCGAAGAATTCAAGGAGAGGTTAACTTTCAAGGGGGCGATTTGAAAGTTACTGGTCTAGAAATAAAAGGCCGTGGATCGCAAGGGGTTATGGCGAAAACTGAACCGTGGCTTGAAGATGCCCCTTTGACGTCTGTTCCGATGCCCTTTTCGTAGCGTTGGTTGTTAAATTGTAAGGCGGCCGCTGACGCAGTTAGTTTTCTTAGCTTTGCCGCACAAGCTCCATACGTAATCTAGACAACCGGTAAATCTAGCACGTGTAGGCTGTTTTGGGATATATCTTGATCGTTAGAAATGCAAGCACCATAAATCCAGATATTTGGAATATTTGATAACAGTAGAAATAATGCCTTTTTACTATATTAGACCATTGCTTTCGTTGTTATTTGCCCATATGTATACCAGTTCCAAGCTTTTTGAACTGTGGAGACTCGGAATGTCGGGCATCCGAATCTGTAAGCGGTGACATCTGGCACAATTCACGTATTTACGTCCCGCCTTGAGCAACAATCGCGACTCTCAATTTCCCTTCGAGTGCTCCTAATGATTTCTCAATGGCATGGCGGACTCAGCCGACGGAGATGACTTCTTCTCCGATGATGGGCTAGATGGGTTAGCACCGGACGCGTTAGATGAAATCGAGAACAATGCAATCCGCTATACACAATACCAAGCCACCCAGGCTCTGACACTGCCCCAGTCGTCTGACTATGGGGACGACCTCGATGATGAGGACCTCGATGATGCCGTAGTGTTTGATGGGGCGCAGGTTGATCCGACGAACCGGTTAACTCAATTCCAGTCGTCTGTTGCTATTCAACAAGCTCGCCAGTTCCAAGCACAACGGCCCAGTAGGAGCGAAACAGCACAACCTCTCTCAGATAGAAGCAAGATACAGCCTCAAAATAAACCTCTTTACAAAAACCCTCTCCCTACTTCTAGAAGTGTCACAGCTGGGCAAAGCACTCAGCCAGACTATGGTCGCAGCAACCAGTCATACCAGAATGTGGATGGGGACGTTGAAACTCTGCGCAAGAAACTTGAAGAGTTGGAGCAAGAAAAAGACCAGCTAAGGCAAGACCTACTAGCCAGGACAGGCGAAATAAGTATTGTGCGAAGCAAGCAAGAACGACAAGTCAAAGAGCACGAGCGAGAATTGACTGCCCTTCGAAAATTAAACGCCGAAAACTCAACCAAGAACCAAAAGGCCATCGAAGCAGCAAAAGAAGCGGAAAAGACCAGAGCCACCGAACTAGAATTTGCAAAGAGAGATCTCTTCGAAGAGTCAGAAAAGGTTCGAAGTCTGATAAGACAGAAGGAGAAAGTAACCCTGGGGATAGAAGTTACAACACCAAAGAAAGACAAGACATCTGCTTTCAGAGACGGCTTCGATGATGATGAGATAAGATCTCCTTCGAAATTCAAATCGAATCAGAGTTCGCCTAGAAAACCTGGCGCCAAAAGGAAAAGAAGGGGGCAGGAAAGCCCTGCTGCACCGCTAGATGTTGCGCCAGGAGAGACAGCTACAAACCGGGACGGGCAGACTGATAGTTTGATACCCGGCGATGCTCTTTCAGAAAAGCTTGGTAAACCCGATGATAGTCTTGACTTTCTCAAAACTGTCTTGGATCACAAGATTGATCGAAACCATTTGAAGACTATTGAAGAGCTTACAAAGTTTGCATTCCCGTCTGCCCCTGACGAGTCTTTGACATCCTTGATTTTGGGCAAGCTTCCAACTTTGAGCACTAATCCGCCCAGTACGGACTTTCCCATAGAGCTCTGTGAGCTCATTATTTCTCTGTGGTCTCGCTGTTTGGCCGAAAAGTACTACAAGCCTATCTTTCTCCTTCTCGATCTCCTTTCCTTCGCCCTAGAGCTCCGCACGGTGGCTATTGCTCCGTTCATCCTCGACGCCCTCCTACCAACCGCCCAAGAAACAGCTGTCCTCATTGCTCTTCCTCGTTTCAGACAGGAATCATACTCCAAATACGAAGCTGACATTGACCTGCACGCCTGTCTTGTAACCATACACCTGGCCGCCCTTGGGTGCATATGCAACAAAGAATATACTACTCGGTTTTGGCGTCAGATGCGTCTCGACTTTGTCCTCATGACATTGAGCCAACACCAGCCTGTCGAGGACTTCGACATGATGCTGCAACTCCTCGCCATGAGCGTACTAAAAGACTCGATTGGCCCTATTTCCGTTGAACCTGACTCGCAGCCCGACCAGATGAAGTACATTCTCGACCGCGTCGGTTATCTCCTCGGAAACAATCCTGTCGCGTCAGAAGGCAAACCAAAGTGCGACGCAAAGACGCTGGCGAAACTGCGCTCACAGATTCTAACAACACTCATCTCATTCTCATATTCAACCATTGGTTCTGCCGCTCTCGCAGCTCACCCCCATGCGATAGGCCGCATCGTCAAATCTTTGTCGGGCTCGATGGACGCACTGTACTCATATCCCTCGTTCCATGTCACTCTTTCTCAAATCATTATCAAGTCCATCCGTCTCCTCTATTACTTGTTCAAGAGACATCCGGAGATCGACATGCAGCAGAAACTATCGGTGGTGCATGGAGGCAGCCAAAAGTACCTTATTGCACTGGCACGACTGAATTATACTGCTGGTGAGCACGGTGTCCTAGAGTACGGAATAGGTGAAGACACATCTCAACAGGCGCACGAACTTCTTGAGAATGCATTGACGCCCGAGGAGGGTGAGGCGGTTCATGATGCATTTGTAGATGCATAGAGTACGAAATGTTGCATCCGGAATGGCGCTTTGGAGGGTGGGTTTCAGGAGTTTTGGCGATTTGTGGCTTGGATATGCGTGAAATCTGGCTGGGTTCACTGGTTAGGTGTTTTGGGTTGTAAAAAGGGGTAATTATCACCTTAAGAGTTAGATCTCCCCATAAAAATACATCAGACTATAACGTAACTTGCGGGGAAGCGGGACAGACTGGGAAGCGGGACACTAAAACCT